>VXCM01006130.1:12017-41247 GCA_014773175.1 Lucifuga dentata
CCCCCCCCTCTCTCTGAGTGTGTGTGTAGGTGATAAAATTAGCTTGGAAACATTTCAAAAATGTCACCGCTGATGTCACCTGTATTTGGGCTAAACAAACAGACTTTCGCTCTGAAGCAAAACTAAATACATGACATCATCTCCGTGTGCATGGGTGTGTGTGCGTGTGTGCTTCCCCACCTTGTGTACAGTAGGGCCAGTGCTCGGTCCGGGGATAGTGTCAGGTGATTGCTGTTGAAACACAAGAAACACAAGCCCTGAGCGCCAACATATTAACACATATACACAGTAAATACACGGAACAAACAGGACTGAGAGATGAGTAAGACCTGTTCTTCCATTCCAGAAACATTAGTCAGGCTCTGAAGTAAAATCATACACTCTGATGCTGTTGATTGCTTTATCAGCTCTATTGCTATGTAATTAACTGAACCATCAGTGAGGTAAAATAGAAGTATCACAGCATCACATAATAAATGATGATAAATCTTTCCAGGGTTTACTGACACCGTGCCATGTTGGAGCCTTTGCCCTGGGTGTGTACACTCCACCTTTACTTCCCCATCAGCAAATAAGCTCTTAATCTTTATGGATTATTACGGTGCCAGAGAGCTACACCATCATAAAACAGATTAGAGATGAGAGTAGGTGTGGCATCAAGGAGAAGACAAACCTCACCAAACACAGACGGCATCCTTTGTATTTCACTACATCGCAATTTCTGCTGCTAAATTAGAAGCCTGTTACGAACGTTTGAAGCCCAACTTTCAACCAGTGACAAATATTTTACATTTATCAGCAGGATTTTCACATTTTTACAGTGTACAGGTCTATTATGTTAATGTAAACTAAATATCCGCATCGACCATTACTACCTTAAAAAGTAACATCAGCATCAATCCAATATTATCTTTAATCCGATATTATCTTTATTGCCAGTATTCAATATTGCAATATTCTGTTTTTAAATGTTCAATTACTCCCTCTTAGGTTCAATTTTTGTTATACTTTGTTCATATATAGCAACACACACACACAAATCACACACTTCTCTACTATAAATCCGACCTAAAACCTGTCTTGTGCTGTTATTTATTCTTTTTGTAAATTCTCTTCTGTCCACCGCTGCTCTTTTGTGTTATGTGACACTGCAGCAAACAAAATAAATAAAAAGAAATATTAAATTAAGATAGGCATATCTGAGAAACTTAACCTGATACTTGTCATCCTAAAAAAGGAAAGGTCTTGCCTGTTTTGCACAATATTCTGTAGAAGAACTAGATACCAGTACCATATTTATGAACCCATAATAAAAACAGAAAATGTACAGTTTTATGTGCAAAAGCTCACAAGAAAGAGGCTGATAAGAGCCACATTCAAATCTTTTGCAATCATAGTGCAATGCTGATACGTGCTCAGTCAGTGACGTAGGATACGCTGATGAGAGCTGTGGGTTTGATTCCCACTAGAACGCTTTGGAGAAAACTGAGCTGGATCCTCAGCGGACCTCGCTTCTCACAAACAATCACAAGCCAGCAGACAACATCCAGACAGAGAGATCAAAAGATGGAACAAATGAAAAGCAAGTCAGCAACTGTGGTGGATGAGTGTAAATCAAGAAATATAAATGAGTACGTGGCCGAGGGAGAAAGAAAAGAGAAGATATGAGCATGACCAGATGGAGAGAGAGAGAGAGAGAGAGAGAGAGAGAGAGAGAGAGAGAGAGAGAGAGAGAGAGAGAGAGAAAGAGAGAGAGAGAAACAAGGAAGTGAGAGACTGAAATATCATGTTAATTGTAATCGAGAATGAGCGAAAGAGTCAAAGAGGGAGAGAAAAGCCCGAGATTACAGAAAATGAAAGAGACAGACGGCAAGAACAAGAGTGTTTGATACTTAAAGTAATGATGCTGTCTGGGATAAGGCGCGCGCACACACACACACACACACACACACACACACACAAAAGTAGTCAGGCGTGCACAATTATGCACACACCAAGTGAACACATGACCTAATTCTGACCTACTGTCAGTAAAGTCAAGTTGCATTTCTGTATGAGTGTGTGTGTGTGTGTGCTTCTGTATGAGTGTGTGTGTGTGTGTGCAGACAGTCAATGTTTAGATGAGTAGAACACACAGCCATCCAAGCACACAGACTAAATAAATGGTCTCTGACTCTTGCTATCTTTTTGTCTTGGTTGCTCTATCTTATCTCTCCACCTCTGTCTCCCCATCTGGAGAACACAGATCTCATGAGAGGGCTTTGTTTCTCTAGTATCATCTTTTTTTATTTTCTAAACACACACATGCGGGCGCGCACACAGGCACACATAGACACACTATCCAGAGGTGTTTCATTCGAGTATCACATGAAAAGAGAAATGTGTATTGCTGCTTTTTTTTTTCTTCACACAAACACAAGTCTTCCATCTCTCTGTAATAAAGCTCATTCCTGTCAATGCACTGGGGGCCATATGAGAGTGACAGATCCATCCCAGGAGGGGAGGGGAGAGGAGAGGAGAGGAGAGGAGAGGAGAGTGATGAGAGGAAAGACAGCTATAAAGCGAGAGTACACGCTGACACGCTTATCAGTGTAATGACTTCAAAGTGTGAAGACAGAGAGAAAGAGAGATGGACCGAAGGAGGGAGGGAGAGAGGGAGCAAGAGGAGGGGGGATCTTTATCAGCAAGAAATGGCAAGAAATGGATTACTCTCAGATTAGATTGCTGAGCATAGTGAAGAGCTGTAGCATGTAACCTTGGCAAGCTCACTCGCTCACTCTCTCTCTCACACACACACACACACACACACACACACATACAGCTCCTGTCGACTCCTTGANCTCTCTCTCTCACACACACACACACACACACACACACACATACAGCTCCTGTCGACTCCTTGATCCATCACAGAAGCAAGTCAAAATGGAGACATCAAAGCAGCTAGAGCTCAATGGTAAATCTGGTAAAGGAGCCGACCTGCTAGCTGCACCTTTCTGTCGGAACACGTGAGCTTTGCCACAGAAGTCGTACCTTCATGCTTCTCACAATGCAAATCATTTGGTTCAGATGTGGGAGCATTAGTCTCAGGAAAACACAAAGAGCTTGTGTGTGTGTGTGTGTGTGTGTGTGTGTGTGTGTGTGTGTGTGTGTGTGTGTGTGTGTGCGTGCGTGCATACAAGTTCATCCCCACCCCTCATTTGCCCTTTCATCTTTCATATCTCAATGTATGTTATGGATGTAAAATATTACAAACATATCATAAGCCTCAGTTCTGCTCAATGTATAATGCATAAATTAGCTGGCATGAGGAATATCATTATCTTCCCTCCGTGACAGAAGTATAACCACTTTGGCTCCTTTTATAATGACAGAGATATTAGAGTTCTGCTCACTGAGCTTGATTGTGTTTTGTGCCAAGATATCAACTGCGTAAGTGTCTCTGCTTGCCTGACAACATGCACAACTTAACAATGGCTTCTTTTTGTGCAGCAGGTTAAACGACAAACACCCCAGTACTTGCTAGCAGTTGCAGATATATAATATATATTATACTGTACAAGAGGTTTATGTACTCTGAGATCAGCTGCAAATTGCTCAACAGAAGCAAAAAGCCTTGAATACAATGCTATGACCGAATTTTCCTTGGATTTGTTAAGTTTAGCAATAATTGAAGTGGAAGAATGCAAGAATTTTGCTGCACTTTTGCAAAAAATAAATTGCAAATATATAATTGCAATATTAACCATTAACACTCTGAAGTCAAGCCAAGTCATGTTTATTTCTATAGCTAAATATCACAATACAATGGTTCAAAGGCTTTACAGACCCGCACATTAATGGTTCCTAACCGAGCCAAACTCTCTATGAGGATAAGAAAAAACTCTCTCTCTAAAAAAAAAAACCTTATTAAAAAAATCTTATTAAGTTATAGCTAACTTGGAAAATGAGAGAAAATTATTAACTCTAGAAATGCAAAATCTGAAACAAAATTGGGTTTTTTTTTCTTCTTTTTTTGGTTTACCTTTGAAGAAATTTTCAGCTCCCTCACTCTCATACACACTCCACAGCCTCTGTGCTGGCATCAGCAATAAAGCTAACAAAAACTAACAGTCAATGGCTGCATAGTGACTCGGTTGGCATTGATGGGCAAAATCCTAGCAGTCGGCTCCCAGAGTAATCGTAGCCTGATTCTCTGACTCAGTTTGATGCTCTTCCTCAGCAGTGGGCTCACAAAAGTCCACTCCAACTACATCTGATCCAATATGAAGTTATTCATTATATCCTCTCAGTGTGTATATTGTATACTCACATTTGACTTCAGCTAACTGATATGTGGTCCTCAACTAAGCCGGCTGGCGGATGTGTAGGAGTTCCTCAGAGGTTGAGGAAAGAAAACTAGACACTCTCCCTGTTCTTCCATGATCCACTGACATCAGAATAAATCATTCGATGGCTTAACTAAGCCATATGGCTATTCTACGCCGCTCATTGTAAAGCCCTGTGATTGCTGTAAACCCTCTGCGCCTCTCATATCAGAGCTAATAAAGGATTATTAATTAAATACCAGAGCAAGTCAGAACACAGAATAATGAAAGACAGGACTCTCTGAGGTGAGACCGCTGCAGGCGACAGATGAGTCTTTGCAAAAAAAAAAAAAAAAAAAAAAAAAAAAAAAAAAAAAAAAAAAAAAAAAAAAAAAAAAAAAAAAANGTGTTAGGTAATGTATGGGGCCGCTGATGTTTGCAGTTACCGAATATAAGAACAAAATGAAACAGTAGCTCAAGATGATGTGCAGATCAATAAAAGTAAACAAGGAGTGTATGGCGGTTTATCTTTAATATCTTTGTGGGAATTTAGTGCGTGTGCGCATGCCAGGTGAAGCATAGCCAACTGCTGGTGTCTAGAGAGAACCAGTCTCCACACAACAGCCATACCTTTACACTGCTTCCTCACGCCTCATCACACTCACACTAATGTGTGCGAGCGTGCATACACACACATTGGATTCCCTCCTCTTCCATCCCCTCTAACTCAATCACAGGCTACGTTCAAAAACATGAAGATCATATAAATCATGCCACAGTTTAACGATAAAAGCAGAGTCCATCATTTTATTTTTTGGGTACACAATTTATCTGTCATCATTTTCATACATCATGGTGCTCAATAAGGAGTTTGTTCATTCATTCCAAAAAAAGGCATCATTAATATTCCTATATTGACTTAAAGGACCATACTGTCCATTTTGCATGTTTGAACCTAATATATTCAATTTTCATACAGGTAACGTTACTGACAATCATTTCCAAAAGCATACTACTGGAACGGTGAATTTAAAAAAAAATAAAAAATTTCTGCCTTCCAGACCGCCAATGGTTTCAATTCATTCTGGTACGCTACTAAAATCAACTTGTTGATACTTGAAACGTTCTTGGGATAGTAATCCATCATTGCAAACAAGACGTATATTCAGTTTTTTTTTTTTAATTATGTAATTTTAGCGTTTAAGCGCAATAAAAAGCATGGAGTGATCTGCATATGCTTCCTGTTGTCAGTTCTTTACTACAACACTTGAATGCACCGCTAGGAGAGACACTGGTATGCCATTAAAATCAATAAGTTGAGTTTAATAATGTACCTGAATGAACTGAAACCAATGGCGGTCTGGAAGATATGGAAAAAAAAAGTTTAATTCACCGCCAGTAGTATGTTTTGGGAAATGATTATTAGTAACATTACATGTATGAAAATTTAATATATTATGCTCAAACATGTACGTAAAATGGCTGGTATAGTCCTTTAATACCCATATTTATTATAGGATTACTAATGTTAGTTTTTATTGCATTTATGAGTTATGGCAATTAGAGGGATGAATTTCAACACAGGAATACAATTAGGTCATTTTAACATCACGAATGATATCATGACGTAACATGGCAGATGCTGTTTAGTAATCTTTTGGACAAAAGTGCCATGAACACTAGGACAAGTGTATTTTTAGCACATTTGGACCCAGAGGGACTGGATCCCCCAGTTCTGGCACCGTCTCTGATTTTCACTGAGGGAATCATAAGGGGCATGTACATTTTCTCCTGGCTGCCACCAGCGATAAAGAGGAGTACAGCTGACATTTTGAGCAGCTACTTGGCTTGTGTTCATTCCACTACAGTGCACAGAGTTACACACATTTCTTGCTTAGCTGGCTAATTATCATGGAAAAAAAGAATCAGTAAATATAAAATTTATGATATGCTTTAGATGGCTGTTGTAAAAATGTCACTTCATTAAATATTAGATGTAATTATATCAGTACTAAAATGATTTGTGGAGAAGTCAATTAGTCAGAAATTAGACAGAAACTAATCAACAAGAACTTTATTAATCATTTGGTCACTTATCAAGTAAATAGGCCCATGTTCTATAATTGTTATTATTTCTTATTATTGTTATGTATTTATTTGTCTTATTATTAATTTATGGATTGTAAATTAAACATATTTGTGTTGTTGTTTAGAGAAAATATGATGTTTTAAGACATCACGTTTGGATCTGCCACTATTTTGACACTTGATAGATAAATATTGATCGATTAATTTAAAAAATACATGAATTTCTAAGGAAAATAATCCTTAGCCCTAAGCAATACCTGTGTAAAACAGTGATATTTGGTAATTTAAGGTTCACCTCAAGAGGTGAGTTGTAGTACACATTTGTGTTAGTACTTTGTGTGTGTGTGTGTGTGTGTGTGTACCAATACTGAAGTCTCCCCTCTCAGCTATGTTGCTACAACCTTAAGGACAATTGTTTTTTGGACACCCATACCTTCACACACCGGTAATCACAGAAACACACACACACACACACACACACACACACACACACCGCGTGCCCCTGCCTCTGCGACAGTAAAGCTTGTAACAAAATGAAAACACCTGAGTCGTGACGCGGTTACGAAACAGCTTCAGCCCAAAGCGACGTCGGTACAACTGTCGTCTGAAAGCTAAACCCGTCCGCCGCCACAAATGTCCGTTTATCACCAAACANTACAACTGTCGTCTGAAAGCTAAACCCGTCCGCCGCCACAAATGTCCGTTTATCACCAAACACGGAAGGACGGACGGTCAACAGTGTCCGGTCTGGGTTGAAATACTCACGCTCTTCTTCCGCAGGTGCAGCCCGTGCTTGAGGAGCCCCGGTAGATCCCGGATTTTGTGTTTCAGCTGCGCCTGGTCCCGTGCGCTCCGGTTCCACCGCAAGCCCGCGAGCAAGCCGTCCTCTGCGGGCTCCGAGTCCTCCATGGTCCGCCCCGGCTGCTGTGCTTCTCTTGCTGCTGGTCTCTCCGGTGTGTACTGAATCCTCTCACAAGCCGCCGCACCGACACCGCCCGCGCCCGTTCGCCATTCTCCCCCCTGGCTCGCGCTCACATTCAGCGACCCGCATCTGCAACCAAACCGCGCGCGACGCTAACGACCTACTGAATGTATTCCGCAGCACGCGACGCTGCTGTCTNGGGGCGGTCACAGGTGCATAGAAACGTTGCATCTTTCTTTCTGACAAAGAAACCATACATTCACCACCTTTTATCATTGCGCGATGGGTGTCATGTGAGGGTGACACATTTGCCATCATTTTAGTCTTTATGTCAAAAAGTTGTAAATTAAATGGAATGGTAGTAAGAGAAAAAGTAATATGGGGGAAGGAAGCTAAAACTCAAGAAGAAGTCTCCTGACGTCACCACATTACCTGGCTCATATTTCTATAGGTAAACAAAGAGCAGCCAGTGTGTGCGTGGGTGTGTGTATGCGTTATATATTACACTGTGGGGCCACAAATCTGCTTATACAGTGATATTATGGGGACTCGCCAATTATGGGGATCAGCCATTAGTTCCCATAATGTTCCTTTTATTTTGGAATTAAAGGAAAATACTGCTGATTTTTCAGTTTAAGCCCAGTTATCCACATTACTGCAGTTTCCAAAACATAAAACCAGGTTTCAGTTTTTCTGTTATTTTGCCAAATTCCCGAATCTTTCAAAATCAAATGTTCGGTCACCCACCTTAAAATTCAATGTTTCGCTTGCTACTATGTATGTTAGAGTTAAAGTTTGAATTAGGATTATGTTAGGATTCGGCTAAGCGCTGGGTTAGCCTAAGGTGTGTAGAGGTTGTGATTATGGTTTGGGTAAGCCTCCAGGGAGTGAATTTAAGTCAATGAAATGTCCCAGCAAGTAATGTGGTACAAAAGTATGTGTGTGTGTGTTACATGGAAGCCCATTTTTCAAGTTAGGATATGTATTTTGTTGGACAGTGGCAGAATGTTGTAGAGCCTGGAGCTTTGCTTTCTAGTCTAACCTGAGGCACAAGGCAGTTGAGCTGCAACATGAGAGGAGCTCGACCTGCATGGCTGAGGGTTATGGAAGATGAGACGCAAACACGACAACAGTCATTCAACGTGAGCAGTGCTTTTAAACTCCTTTCTCATCTTTCAATGAAGGTGCATGGGGCGTTTGACAGTCATAACTTAAGTTTGCAAAAGAATAAGCAATTGATGAGGCATGAATCTTACTTGTACTTTACATGCTTTTACTTATACACTTCCTTTTTTTTATTGGATTCACATCTACAGGAGAGAGACGGGTTTTAATTATTAATTTATCATCAATTAATTTGCTGTTATTAAAAAAATTCTGCCACATGAGGGTGCAGGTCGCCTTCTGAAAGAAGACCTACAAGGTGACAATCATATAAGGCTATAAGACAAATTTAACTACATAGATTTATGCGCTGCTACTGCTGTGTATGGACAAGAATTGGCAACTGAAATCAATAATCCTGCTAAGAGAAAGTATTAGCTTGGTGGGACAGTTGAACCAGGATGTGCAGATATGGGGGCTAGCTGGCCTACTCATAACCTGTGTCGCCAACAATGCAAACATTTTGTTATCCAAGTTAACTGGCATTCTGTTGCACATTTCAGGAATACCCTTCACTTGGCCCATGTGTCAGTATTGCAGCTAGCAATGCTAGCAATGCACTTCAATTGCAGCACCTTTGCTAGGAATGTTTTGAGTGCCTTCACTAACAAATTACATAAAACCTCTTTGACTATCTGATCAGCCTTCTTTCTCTATGCCACATGCTACATATGATGGCATCACGCCGACCTCTGATCCCCAAGAGATATTAATCGATTATGGATTGTTAAAGTGACAGTCAGTTTAGGAAATTGCCTAAAATTTGCAATGACAAGAAGAAATGCACTGTAAAGGGTTGAAAAAGAATACAGCCCTCAGAAAGTGGGTGAAAGTCCATTGAATTTAATTAAAGGGTTCAAAGGAATATGACATGAAAGAGAATTCATTTGAATGCAGCACATCAAGTGGAGCTGAATCTAATATTTTCCATGAGCAGAGTTCAGCTCAAGTGCAGTAGCTTCAGTTGTATAACTCAGATGTCGAGTCTGATTTCCTGATAGGACTTGCAATTTGGGATAATTGGCCCCTTTCAGGGACCAACATCATTGCTGGCAGAGGTAATGGGCCAGTGTTCTGTCAGGCAGTTTAACTCTTTGGTATTGTAATTCTGACTTGTTCCTTTTGTCCATGCTTGCATTGTCAGCATCTTTCAACCTATACACCCAAACAGAAATTCATACAGATTCAAGATATAGATGCAGGCTGATCTGTTCTCAGCATTTCCAGCAATATTAAGAAGACACTGACGATACGGGTGTTTTTAGTGACAATTTTCTGTGTCAGTGGCTGTAACACAATAAAAGGAAATTTGATAGATGGTAACACAATTCTCTCTAAACAAAGCTAAGGCATGTCAGCAGCAACACCCGTATTGTGTGAGCTGTTAGAAACGCCAATAAGTCGGAAGCTGAAGCTAGTTTGCTTCTTAACGTTGCTGGCATCAGAAGAACAGATTTTTATCCTGGATCTAACTACCATGTTTTTCAAATATGTCTGTTGTCATGCCATAGGAGGAAAGCATTTATAGAGCTGTTACAAAACCGCAGGATCAAGATAAAATGTCATAAAGTATTGATTTCACTCTGAGGTTTAATAGGTTTAATACAGTTCGGTTGAGGTTGAAACCTACACACTGAGACTTTGCACAGGCTTGACAGACCACAGTGGCTCTAAATGAGCGCTCTGACTTTACATGCTGCATTTGCACAGAAGTGTACAATCACAAAATGCAAACCAAACCAATTGTTCATTTTAAGTAGTGAAACCAAATGACAAAGGATTTTTGTTTTGAAAGAAAGGTTTTTATATGTTTGTGATGATGATTTTTTCTTTTTCAGAAGAAAAACATCTGTGCGTTGGCTTGCTATATCTGTCAAAGTGAGTTAAACACAGTTACTGAAAACACAAGTCTATCATTTCCTTTTCAGATCATCCTCTACGTAGTTTCCCTTCTGAGATTTGGTGGACAGCACTGAAGAAAGATCCCAGTAAAGATTTCTTAAGGCTACGAGACATATTATTCAGTGCCGATACTTTCTGCCATTAGACAATGAGAATGCTTTGTACTTCATATTGCACAAGACGGAGGGGAAGCTACAATAATCAGCACTTACACTTGACATCTCCTTTCTTTCTTCACATTCATTTTCCTTCACATTCCAGAAGTTATTTAGATACATAACATCAGCTGCCTCGTGACAGCAAAAGAAGGAAAAGAAGGAAAATACAGCTGAATTGCTGAAGAAGCAAAAGAAGAGACGAGGACTTTGGGCTTTCTTGTGCCAAGTCTAGAGGATGATGAAACACTACTCTGTGGTCTCTGGAGACAACCGAGACCCGCCACTAATACACACACACACACACACACACACACACACAGTCGTATGTGCACACATAGCAAAATCAAACACTTGATAGTGCAACATTCGAATGAATGAGCCCTACATTGAGATAGCGGTGTATATACAATACACCAGGCTTATGATGAGACATAGGAAGAAGAATGGATTATAGGGGGAGGGGATGTGGAGTAAAGGAGGAGATAGAGAAAAGAAAGAATGAGAGGAATAACAAAACAGAAGCAGGGAGAGAGATAGTAAACCAATTACCATAGCGCAGGAGAAGCCTTTATCTCAGCACATACTGCATTATAATATACACTCTAAAAAATAATTTTGTACAGCCTTATCAATCAAATAAATGTATAGGTGCAGAATAATAATTCTAATTCATTAATTATGTAACTGTTTTTAGATTTGCTTAAGTTTAATGAGCTTTGTTGGCACAATAATAGTGGTAATTACTTCAACGCATACTCATTTTTTAGAGTGTATTCACTTCATACACAGGCCATTTATTCTCCTCTCTCTCTCATATAAATATACATGTTCACATACACACACATTCAGACATCTCTCTTTATCACTTACTCTCACACATATTCAGAGCTGTCTTCAAACAAATGCATTCTTGATTAAATATTGAAGAGTGCCCGTGGCGATTGTAGCTGAGATAGAATTCTTCTCTTTTCTTCTTTTTCTGTGTCCACAGAAAAAGAAGTGTGCCAGTGGAAGGAAAGAGAGGAGAGGAGGCAAGAACAGAATGGCCTGACAAAAAAGGCATGAATGGAAAGGAGGTGACAAAAAGGAGATGAGGAGGAGGGTAAAGGAGAGGATGAGGGGAGGGCTGGGAATGGGAATGGGAAGATAAAGCAGCCGGGCAGTGATGAGCTACAAGTAAAACACAATTTTGACAGATATCGTGTATAGAAATACTGTCTAAATGCACTCGGAACACTGAATTGAACATTTTGCTGCATGTATTTAAAAATGGCATTAATCTCCATTACAGGAAAACTACATCCATGTGAGATGGGTGGAAAGTCACTGTATCATTCAGATAATAAATATTTCACATATGGATGCAAACTAGAACACAAGTCCAAACACAAACACAAGCCCTTGGGTGTGCACAGAGGCCCACAAGCAATTCCTCTTCTGTATGAGCGTTATATATTATTGCTGTAATGCGTGGGCAAATCTTAAAACAGTCATTTCCCTGCTGCCTGAGGAGGTCACCATTGCTGAGAGAAGGGTAAAATGATCTTTGACTGCCATCTAGCAATAAAAATGGAGAATTACGCACTGAATTTTAGTGGCCTAGGCTTTATTCCAACCTCCTTATCCATCATATTCCTTTGTGCAATCGCTTTTAATACTTTGGTGGTTTAAAGAAATCTGACTGGAATAGGAGCCTGTGAACTGTACATTTCAGTGTTTTTGAGATTAAACACTGCAGTGCACTAGAGAACACATGGGAAAGGTGGAGTAGAGAGCACTCAGAGGCTTTTATCTGAAAAGGCACCAGACTCTGAGAACATATAAGTCCACAGAGCCATTTGGGTCATATGGAATCCTTTGTATAGTGCCTCGTTGTACATCTAACCATCATCTTTAGTTTAAGGTAGGATCCTTTTAAAGAACAGGATGTATTAGAACTCCTCACTCATGAACTACAAACCAATGAAAAAAAATCATACATGCTGCAAACACTGTGTTTATGCTTTATGCTTTACAGTGCTTAAAGTGGACAAAAAAGGTGCCAGTATCCCCTTTCTGGGGGGAAATCCTCCTTATTTTCAAAGTTCAGTGTTGACACGTATGTACTGAATTCACAGTGGTTTTTGTTTCATTTAATGTGGGCCCTTTGACTGTGAGAATGAAATTTTATTGGCCCCTGTCCTCATCAAAGTTGCCCATCCCTAGGGCCTCATTTATAAAACAGTGCGTGGAATCCGTACTAACAGTTTACGTACACTCAAAAAAGGGAAGTGACATATGGTACGCACAAAAATAGCATGGCTTCACCAAGTTTCCCCTTTATAAACCACAACCAGCTTGCAAATGTGAACATATTAAAAATGCCCATGACACTTCCACTATTTATCATAAATGGTCCATGCAAAGGTATTTCTGAATATGTGAATACTGATATACATATAAATGAGTTTTATGTCATTGTGCTTCAGAGAGAATGGAGACTTCTGATTGGTAGATCAAGAAAAAAAAATCATGAGGCAGAAATGCAGNGAGAGAATGGAGACTTCTGATTGGTAGATCAAGAAAAAAAAATCATGAGGCAGAAATGCAGGTATTCCGGATGAGGGAAAATCAGGAAAATGTTAGATTTGGTGCCTCAGCAGCAACAACAATCACAACCTGCTGCAGCTGGAAATGAGTCAGTTTAACAAGTAGCAAATCATTTAATATTTAAATTTAGACTGAATTAAAAGTTTGTCAGACCCTAAAGACCTAAAGGCCTTCGCTATTGCTGAGAGGGGATGCATTTCTCAGCAGGGATGCTGTTTTTGGCACAACTGGCTTCAAGCAGTGTATATGAAAATACAATTTTTGTGTATTTTGTCTTATCCTGACTTTCACACTGATTTCATATAACATGATCCTTTAATTTCACATCTTATCTATTTTACATAGAGTATGTGTTGTATTCTTAGAAGACAAAATACATCAATACTTTATGTTCACATACAAAATCATTAAATTGATTACATGTTCTCTAGCTTTGTTTTGACAATATAAAAAATGCAAAAGGTAGCTTGAATGAATACTGGAGGTTCATAAGGATTCAGTAAATATATAAAAATAAATACATCTAACTTATGAGGAAATAATTGTTACCATGGTTACATAATGCTAGCTAAATTGCTGGTTGCTAGTAATAGTACAACTGATACAAGAGGGAAAAAAAACTGAATTTCCATAGACTTTTTATGTGTTTTTTTTTTTTTTTTTTTTTTTTTGGAAAAGAAAGAAAAAAAGAGGATTTCCCTTAATTTGACACATTACATTTTCTGCAATCGTGTGAATACTCATAAACATTTTAACTATTACTAAGTAAATCATCCTAATTCCTGATATAATTAATGAAAATAAATGTAATAAAAAAGGGGTGATTGAAGATTGCTTCATTATAAACACATGTAGACACACTGGAAATAAAGACAGGGTGTTAAAACCAAAAGAGCCATGCACAAGATATTTCCTCCCTCCCATTTTGAGTCAGAGGAATTTCACTAGAACCACAAGATTTTGCTTCATCCGAGAAATAGTGAATAGATAATAGAAAGAGGCATAGCACCGGAAGTTGAGAGAGTGAGAGAAAGCCAGGAAGGATACCAGCAGGGATTATTCCAAATATGCTGAGTAACATTTCAGAGAATTTATACTGTTCACCCTTTGAGCCAATGAACCCACAATGTGCATATAATTGTGTAGCACATTTTTCTGAAACTTACAAAGTGCTAAATAGATTTGATAATACGCTTTAGGTGTAACCCTAACCCTCCTTACTTGTCAACTTTTCTACTTAAGAGGGAAATTGAGCAACCACATCAAAATGTTACTCAAAAAAAAAAAAAAAAGTTCTAAGCAGCAGTAACTCCCAATGGAGTGCTTGCCACTAAGTTTCTGTTTTAAGGAGGAACTGCTGAAATAGCTGGAGGATCCCTGTATTACTCCATATGCTACTGTCACAGTGTATAGACACTGTGGGTGCTTCATTGGAAAACCTCTTCTAATGTTTTCATTAAAGAATGAATGAATGGAATTTTATTTATCTTTATCAATTGAATTTTGGCAATTTTGCTCTTGTTTTTATGCCACTTGTAATTCATACATTATCTGTATTTTTGCTCTGTATTTAAAGGCACAGCATTCTGTAATAATATGATACAAAAAAAAATAGCAGAGTAGTCATTTTGGAATAAAATTGCTTATGCAGTTGATTTAACAGGGTCTGATGAACTGAAACTGGATTTATGAGAAAAACAAATAAACATTTGGAAAGTTGAAAAAAAATCGTTTTGGTTCTGGAAAGTTTTTTTTTAAAGCAAAACGTCTAAAAATAAACACACAATAACTCACTGGAATCCACTCCGAGCTCTACCAAGCTTTGTTTTCAAATACAGAGTAACAAACATGCAAAAAAAAAAAAACNAAAAAAAAAAAAAAAAAAAAAAAAAAGAGCTCAGATACACTGTGGAACTCCTGAGCTAAAGTCTTAAATTATCCATTGGAAGTGCCAAAATACCCACAGATCAGAAGTAATTCATATCATGTAAATCATTCAGAAACGTCTTACTGCTTTCTCAATCTTGGACTTCTTGTGTTTGATTTCCCCTTGAATCATCCCAGATAAAAATAGCAAACAGAGAAATCAGAAAGAAAATGAAGTACACTGATGGATAATTTTCTTTTCAAGCCATGCTAAATTGAAAGGAGTTCCACTGTGGTGTAGCTAACCCCTTACTGTACATACTCAACTTTTTCCAGTTCATCCTAATAGTCAGTGGGTGTTTCTCATGCTGATGGTCCTCTTATGGTTCTCCACATTAATTTTCTTACATTCATTTCAAGGTTTTTAGGATTTTAAAACCTATGGCTTGTGTGCTTGACCTTGTCCCTGTAAACTGTTTAAAACAATCTCCCAACTCATAGGTTCCCATTGGCATTCTGATCTCCACTTGCTTAATACGTTTGATAAAGATTATCATACCAAAGTTCAATCAGAATCGGCATTTGAGCATTTGAGAGTTGGTGCTTTCATCATTAAGTTTTTCATTTATTGGAGAGATTACATTGTATCTTTCAGAAACTGAGATTTGGTATACCACAAGGCACAGTATCGGGTCCCCTGATATTCTCTAAATATGCACTACCTCTCAGAAGAATAATCTGTGAAATGTCCTTTATTTTTCATTGCTATGTCAACAACATCCACCTTATCTTGATTGACTGAATGACCACTTCATATTCAAAGTCTGTTCCTCACTGTGGACATGTTTGCAGCGCTGGATTCATAATTTCGTTTGCAAAGGAGAAAGCAGAACTTCCTCCATCAACTTATATCCTAATTTGTTGCAATTAATGTTCTTCCATTCTTTTTAAAAGAATTACAGAAATGTTGCTGTTTTGTTGGCATAGTGTGATTATAATGGTTATTGGTTATCATTTCAGCTGGTCGTGTATCCAAAAAGAGAGCATCTTAAATTCTGCTACTCTTGACATAGGAATATTTGTCCCTCACTTTGAGAGAAAAAGAAAACAAACTTTATTTAAAAGGGGGGAACAAAACTAAAATAGAACTCCTTTTCGTTACTTTTAATTATATATAGTTCAGTTTTAATTTGTGGATTTGCACAAATTTTTTCTTAAGCTTAAAATCAGAGATATGTCATGTAAAGACAAATTACACACAATGTAAGTTGAATCTGATGCACATATTCATATTCAGTTAAATATCATTTGGATGTAATATGCCAAAAAAAAAAAAAAAAAAAAAAAAAAAAAAAAAAAAAAAAAAAAAAAAAAAAAAAAAAAAAAAAANGGTAATGTGTAAATCCTATTATTGGTTGGATTTCGTCTGTACCTGTCTGATATCACAGGGAACTTAGAATTACCGAACTGTGTGCGTAAAAGTAGCAGTAAATCGCCATTTACACGTGTAAATTCTTCTTCTAAATCACCATCCGCTGAGGTCAAAGCGAAACCTGACGTATTTATTGACTCTCTCTCTCTCTCTCTCTCTCTCTCTCTCTCTCTGCAGGAAGACCACGGGAAATCCCTTCATCATGAAGAATATAAAATGACGGCGCAACTCCTTCACAGCATCACTGGAAACTCAAGTAGTGCGTCACAGCAGCGCAACATGCCCTCCACGCTCAGTAAGTCACACTTATCCGCCAGTGCGTGGGTCTTTTTTGAAGTTTCTTCGTCTTTCATTCACGCTTTCTTCCCGCACAGATGCTTACCTGCTGTCCATGCTGATGCTGACAGCGTACACGCCGCCGCGCGTCCTTGGAGCTCCGGCTGGTGACGCGCCCACTGAGATCCCCGCAGGTGAGCCGTCAGGTGAGGAGGCGGAGCGACCCTCTGACCTGCTGAGCGACTCCTGCGTCTGGGACAAAATCATAGCGGTCATCAACCGCTGTGAGGGGGAAGTGAGTGGATTATCCCTAATTATATTGTCATCAACAATTCTGATTTTTAAAAATTATGAGGATAAATCCTTAGATTATCACTATGTTTTATATTATTTGAGTGTATCATATTATTGGTACACTCAGAGATTTATCTGTGGAACTTCATGGTAATGTTTGTCCTCAATAGCTTCAATATTTGTGTGTCAGTTTTAATTACAGTTTTTCATTGTATATTGACTTTCACTTGTGTGGTGTCCTGACCTCCATCACTAACTTCAGTTTTCTTCATCAGTTTGAACAGAAATTCAAAATTATAACAAATGACGTCCTAGACAACTATGAAATTATTTCACTTCCGGCGGGCTGCCCAAAGGTGAACTTCAGCAAGGTATGCATCCTTTGTTGTCTCGTTTTCTCTAAAAATAATTTCAAAAATATATATTTTTATATGGCTTTCTCTGAGCAAGATCCACAAACTGCTTTCCAAGGTAGAAAACAATGTCTTGTGTACATATGGAGAGAAAAGGCTAAAATAATAATAATAATAATAATAATAATAATAATAATAAAATGCTTTAACTATAAAGGAATTTTGTAAAAAAAAAAAAAATAAAAAAAATAAGGTCCATACCTGCTGATCTGATTCAAAGTGTAAAGCTGCTCCAGAGTCAGAGAGTCAGTATAGCAAAAGCTCAATTAGTCTTTGTGTTTAACCTCAACTAAGTCTCAAACTGACACTTGAGATGTGTTAAAGGTTCACTAATACTGTATACAAATCCCTACACTGACAAAGTTTGATGATGGTTTGAGAGGTCACAGGGGTCAAGCTGGTCTCCTAATGTCTGATAAGGGGTTCTGTCCTCTGTACAGGAGTCTTGCCTTCACTGGTTGGTCCAGGGCTTGTCGAAGTACATGGTTCTTCTCAGGTACGTGGAGGAGGAGTGTCCCAGCAGCTCAGTCCTCTCAGAGGTCAAACATTACAGCAGCCTCCTGAGCAGCTTGATCCAAAAAAAGGTGAGTCCGACGCGCCAGACGCTGGACGTTGCATATGAATTTGTACTGCTCAACATATATGCCATGGTTCTGTTTTTCTTCCACACTGTCAAACCCTTTGTAAAGTCTGCAATGTAATGTCACCTCCATCCCCTCAGATGAAACATCGTATCCAGGTAATGGTGCTGAGCAGAAGCCAGGAGCAGCAGATACTGAAGGAGCTGGAGCACCCTGACACCTTCCACCAAAAGATGAAGGCATACAGCGTCCTGCGTCAGCTCAAGGAATTCCTTATCGATAGCAAGCATGCCATAGCTAACAAGGAAAGGCTCAGGGCCAATAATCACGTTACTACAATGTTAGGAGAATGAAACTATGGAAATCAGAGATGGAGTACCTCAAAGACTGCAAAGGCACTTTCAGACTTCTATGCAACTGAACAGGCCTGACAGCTTGTATTACCCAGTATTTTTTTTAATTTATTGAATTTATTTATACTTATTTATTAATCAGTGCCACTGTGAAGGGCTATTTGCCCTGAAAATGTATTTTGTACATCACTCCAACAGCACTGAGAGCAGCTCATTTTGTAATCGACTTTTTTTTTTGTATCTTATTTTTGCAAACACAAGTATTTTGTACACTCTTAAATAAAAATTGTTCCATTACTGATAAGCATCTAGTTTCTCTATTTGAATATGTATCTCGTACCATCAGTAGAGCTGCAACGTTTTCTCATGGAACATTTTTTCCGCAACAGCTCAGCTAAACTTGCAGATCTTATACATAGAGGTGGTTGGTGATTATAAAGGGAAATTTCCATGACCATTCACACATTTCTGCTCCTTTAATACAAAAAGCCAGTCATGCTCTAAAGAAATTTCTTAATTTGATTTTAATCATTAACATCTTTCAGTTCTATAGAGCCTAAACTCATTTCAGGGACTGATAAAGACCAGAGTGACATTTTGGGATTTATTTTTTAGAAGTTTTAATTTACAATTAAACAAAGAAAGAAATCATGGAACACTTTCCCAAAGAAACATCAACACAAAGTCCAGTCAAAATGAGTATTTTTCAGGGAAAAAGGAAGATTCCAGCTCTTGGTCCAAATCTTTTTCCATCGACGCAAGATGCAAGATTGAGATGAATCCCTCAACAGTCTCATACATCTGCACATAACATCTGTATAACCAGTCTATTCACTCATGTTTTCTCAGACAGTGGATGAGAGAGAAAGATGAAATGTCCACTTCCCACATTTCCAGTGACAGGTGGGATCACATGATCATAATGAAGGGAGGTGATAGGCTATGTAAAGATGTTCCTCAGCCCCATAACAAACTAGGGGAAAAAAAAAAAAATTTGAGACAGATGAGATTCCACAATATTCATTTGATAAAATCATACACCAACACTAATCTGTGCAAATTAAGTAGCAATGAATATTTACTGATTGTGAAAAGGATGCTGCATCTCTAATACAGCATAGAAATTAATGATCAATTATTATTATCACTTATAGCTGCAGTACCTCTGACTACAATCACAACCTTACCACAAAGCTTAATAAAATTTACATAACCATAACCTTTACAAAGAATTTATTAATTTTAGGGCTATTGTGCTGGTGTTCCTGCTTCCACCACCTAGAACCCTAACTCATTCACACTTTATTATTTAAAAGCCTGAAATAATGAGAAATCTCCCTTTTGAGTTCCCAGAACCAAACAGTTTACAATAAGGTTTCTTCTGAAGCCTGATCAGCAGCCAAAAAAAAAAAAGCCAGTGTTAAAATGTTAAATATTGTGTGTTTAAAGTGTTAACAGTTAATGAGAACTCTCAGTTATGATTTCCCAGAACCAAACTGTTTGTGATAAGCTTTCTTCTGAAGCCTGATCAGCAGCCAAATAAAAACAAAACAAAACAAAAGCCAAAGTATTAATTCATAAGAAAACAGGCAAGATCATCTCCACATTTTGAAGCTATAACCAGAAACCATTTGCAGCTCTGACTTGATCTTTCATTAATTATCAAAACTAAAGTTTCCTGTAAGTAACATAGTCAGTTAATTTAGAGTTTTTCTTGATTTTGTTGTTCACATTGATCATTGCAGCCCAAAAATATATATTACAAGCTGTCAAAATGCAAAACAAGTACCAAATCCTGACAAATAATGACCACAATTGATGATTGAGATCACATGGTCAAATGAAATAACTTAGATTTTATCAGCTTTTTGCAGTTAGCCCAACCACTGTACATGAACAGGAAATATTACCACATGGTGCAGTTCTGTGAAAAACTGCTTTTAGCTTGACATTTCACACATTCTGAGTTCTTCTTCTAATGTTACTCATTTCCAGTTCGCAGGAAGAGCATCTCACACCCAAACCAAACTTCTCTGCTCCCTAGATAGCGATCTTTTCTGACCTTAAGATTGTGGGTTCAGGCATGCCTGGATCTGCTCCTCGCTTGAAACCTGTAAAACAAAAACATAAACAGGAATTAATGGCACTAATGCACATTCTGGAGGAGAGACAAGACATATGACACAGTGGAAACCAATTCTAGTTCATTCAAATTATGAAATCATGGCTAACTGCAAATATCTAGTGAACAAAAAAAGAAAGTTCATGAGATGCTGCACACAGTTTAGCATTTTTTGTGTGCACTGTGTTCAATTTTATCCTGCGGTTATAACTGTGCTACTGGACACTTTAGCGAGTGCATCACCGTCTGTCACATCAATTTCTATTTCAGGTCAAGATCCCACATCAGCTTTTCTTCAGAAAGCTCCACTGATGCTCCTCTGGGTCAGATTTTTGTTAATTACAGTGCTTATTTTCACAGATGGAATTCACTTTCAGATTTGATTCACTGCCTCGTCCTCATACAAACACACACAAGAAAGGAAATGATAACATAGTTACTTTCTCCTTTTTTGGTGAAAAGTGTCAGGATATCATGAATAGTCATGATGCAGTTTCTTAACAAAGACGCTCGTGAGTTTCCTAGAAGTCTACAAGTAGCTCTATGACCTTACATTCATTCCTCGTTCAAGGTTCAAAACTAAAGGTGACTGAGCCTTTGAGGTCACGGCTCCTACACTGTGGAACTCTCTCCCACCAAGCTTGAGATCTGTGGACTCCTTTAAAAAGCAGCTTAAGACTCATATTTTTAAAATTGCTTTTGGGTAGCATGTTTCTGTATCTTTCTTAGATACAGAAACATGCTGTTTTTATTTGTATGTATTTTATAGTTTCATTTTAATGTTTTTTTTTTTTTTTTNTTTTTTTTTTTTTTTGTGAAGCACTTTGTGACATTTGCTCTTGAAAGATGCAAATAAAACTTTATTCACTTACATTCTCAATCACATTCTGCATACAACATATTAAAACCTACTTCTTGAAAAATACAGTTACTTTTGAATGCCTGAAACATGCAGTCATACATGTGGTCGTGGTGCTAGTGGGGTCAACAAACTACATTAAAAATAAAAAAAAAAAAAAACNAAAAAAAAAAAAAAAAACTCACAAATTTGCTTGAGTTACTAAAATTCTGTTCCAAATAAGTAAATAGGAGAATACATGGAAGCAGTGAATACATGGAAGGAAACTGAAAGGAGGGAAAGTATGACATCAGCATTGGTGTTTCCAATATGCTGAAGAAAGAGAAGATTCACTGACTCCACAGGCTGTTAAGTCACATAAGATATGGATTTCCACATTTCTACAGCAAACAGCAAGCAGACCTGTCAGTGTGCACACACACACACATATACGCTCACAAGAGGAACACCTCGAACACTATTACCCAGGAGTTTTACAATATCCAAAAGTATCTGGTTTCACAGCTGATTTCAGTTCCAGTGTCTTTTCTTTTTTAATCATTTGCAACATTTGGGTTGGTTGATCAGTTCTGAGCATGACACATAAGGACGTAAGCAAGAGTTATGCAATTTTTTTGTGAAAGTATAAAAACCCTAATGGTACCCAAGGGGTTGTGAGTCACACAAGATGGACAAACTAGGTAATGATGATGTATTTTGTGGCTTTAATCTAGTACAGCACCCATTGGACTCAGACTTTCACCTCTTTCCAAACATGAACACAGCTTCTGCTTGAACCAGTTTTAGCCTCAGATGGTGATTTTTTTTTAACAGCAAAGAAAAGGACTCGAGACTATACTGAAATATAACTGCAACACATCTGAGGCAGATCTAGCACACAAAGGCTCACAACTTATCAATCAACCCTTGTACAATCCGTGAAACGTCTAAGTATAATGTATAGTCATTTTTATAGACCAATTCAATAAAATACTTTAACTATTGTTCCTTAACTTTATTGAACATCTCCATGTAGGTACATATTTTACCCACCAATATCACCGTGCTACCATTTAGGAAAGAAAAGCTAAGCTGATAGCTACACCTGCTACAATTAAAAGTTAGGAATTTAACATAATTTAGCCACCAGTTTTGAGTATTTTTTTTTATCTATTACCTTTATAAAGTGTGAGAGATTAAAGGTATTATACATATTTAACCATGTAAAGGAGCTCGTTACATCTAGGATGACAAGCTAAAATAAGCTAACTGGCTAACATTAGCGAGGCAAGGCTTCCCAAGCAAGCCGAAGTCTGCCGGCTCCTGGTCGCATACTAACCCAGGTACAGCACGGTAGGGATAAAGCCCCATCGGATGATAAACTGTCCGCATTGGAACAGCTGCTGTAGCCGCTGTTTGGTTTCTTTGCTTAGTTTCGCCATGTGTTGATCTGTACAGCAACAACTCTGCTTCTGCCGCCAAGGACAAGGAAAAGGAAGTGACGTAAGGAAACCTGGCCGTAAATCGACATGGTCTGTTGTATGTCGCCACCTAGTGGACAAACGTATAACTCTGCTTTGAAAAAAAAAGAGTCACGTTCCCCAATCTGTATTGTAAATTCTGGACAATAAAGTTTGTTCAAAAAAAAAAAAAAAAAAAAAAAGTCTGAATAAAAGAAGCAGTTCAAATTTTTGGAAAATACACTTAATAAAGTAATAAAAATGTAAACAGTGCCTAATAAGCCAAAATATTGCCATTATTTCATTGCAGAATCAGAATCCTCTTTTTTTTTCGCCAAGTACAAGTGCACAAGGAATTTCTCTTGGTGCAGGTGTCAACAGACGTGCAACAAAATAAGAAAATTAAAGTACAAGCATAACTACAATTAGATATCTGAGAAATAAGAATGAAGAAAATAAATACATTGTGAAATATACTACACAGGGAAATACACATAACATACCACCTTTATTATGATCTTCTTGGACTCACCATGATTGGTGTTTGTTTTGACACATATTATTTTGTTTTTGTATTTTCTAGTTTTTGCTGTTGTTTTCATCCTTTCTGATTGCCTAAGGCACCTATTGCACTATATGTGGTATTTTCTATACTAACAAACTTGACTTGAAACTATTTTTCATGATTTAAGGTCTGATTTCAACATGGAACTTGGTGTTGAACAGCTGTTCACTTAAAATAGTTTTTGCATAGGCTACATTCTCATAAAATATGGTGTACAGTCAATTTAGGTAGCCTTAAGTTTACTTAGTGTCCAATCAGAGTAAAAATACAGCTGTCAGCTACACAAATTATCTGAATTTGACCTCGATAGCATTTTTCCCTGCATTTCTGTGTTTTTTTGTTGATACTGAAAAGTGTAACATCAGTTGAAATATAGAAACACTTTATTCCCAGAAGTTCTAACAATGAGTTATCATCAGACAAAAAAGGCCAAAATAAATCAACTTTAGTACAACAACAGTATCATGTACAACTGGAGTTTACCCTTACACATTCTGTAAACCCACAAACCCACAGAAACAGGATGATTGTTATTGTCCCACCAAGCTATGGGCACTCAACAGCGCTAGTACACAGACAACAGAATACACTTTTGCTTGAGGGCGGGAGAGCTCGAACACTTGCTTTGGGAGTGTAGATAGGTGGAGCTTTGTTCTTTATTTAGTAAACAGAATACCATTATGTCATGTGACTTGACGAGGTGTTGAAAACAAATGGACAAAGGAAAGAAATCACCAAAATACAAGAACATCTGGAATGGAAGGCGGACAAAAATGGCAGACAGTGATCAGACACTCTACTGTCCTGTACTCTTTCCCACTGCAGAAAGCAAATTGATAATTTCAACTGCAGTTACACAACTTTACTCAGAGGTAACCAGATTTTTTTAATATTTAGGTTTACATTAGGATTTGACTGCAGTTTTGTGGGAACAATGATGATATGCAGAATTGTTTACACTGGGAAACGGTACAGAGAAACAAAGCAGAGCTCTTCTCACAGCAAAATACCACAGCTGAGTCAAACCTCTCTTATTCATCATAAGAAAATACCAAAGTTGAAAACACAACTTGTTTTCTTTCAGCACTTCACACATCATACACGCATATCCTTCCTAAATCAAAAAGTCCTCATTCATCAGAAGCTGAATTTGTATTTTTGTCATTAAATACACAGCGGTTCAGAAAGGTGCTAGAGGAGCGAAAGGGAAGGACACAAATATTGCTTCTACATCATGAGAACAATACTGTGTGATTGTAAACATGAAGAACCGATTCATATCATCTTGGCTGATCATTTAGTGGTTATTACTTAGGTGTTTTTTGGGAAGAATACACATTTTTATGAAGCACAGCTATAACAGTTTACATAACAGGAGTGTGAATGGAGATTGATCTTCCCAAAAGATGAAATACCATTAATAGAAGAAGGGATTTGTATATTGCTATGGAAACTGGTCTATTCTTTTTAAAAAAAAATAGTAGAAACACTTGTTTGAAACAGGAGAATCATACCTTGTTCATTGTATTAATCAATAGCCTTATTTGCCCCCCTGACAAAATTTGGGCAAAGTAAGAATAGATATATGGAAAAGCCACGCAGGGGATTAAAATTCTTTTCAAAACTTTCCTACACAGTTTTTAGTAATGACTTCTAAGTGCATCCATTTGCTGACCTTCTCACACATTTATGACAAGGTGCTCCATTTTGTCCCGGCACAATTTGACAACAACAGTGCATTACTTCACCAGAGAAGGTGAAAGTGGCAACCGAGACATCCTGCCTCCATCAGGCCCAGAGGAGACCCTCCGTGCTGGGGGGGGGGGNGGGGGGGGGGGGGGGGAGTTGTAGAAGGAGCTGCTGGTGCTCTGGAGGTCTGGTCAGCGCAGCAGGCTGGTTTACAGTTTACATAATCAAAGCCGTTAGAATGGAGTGACAGGAGAAATAGCAGGAGTGTTTCTTTGCGTTTTCTGTGGTCTTTGCAGTTGGCATGGCTTGGAGTTCCAGGTCACAGGTAAAGGGTCACCAGATCAGAGGCGAGGGTTCAGCTAGTCAGGAGACACAAAGGGTTCAAAGGTCAGAGCCAAGATGCACACTGACGCTGGGAGAGCGTTGTGTGTGGTTTGGTCCGGGACTCAGGTATCCTATCCCTTCCTCCTGCAGGCTGCATGAATAGCGGCCGGCTTCATGGGTGGTGTGGTTGGAAGAGGGCGGGGCATTACTGGTAGCCATCTGCTCAAAGGAGCGAGAGAAGACAGCGCTGGCAGTGCGTGTCAGGCTGCTGAGAGCCCCCGCTTTGGGCACCGATTGGCTGGAAGTGAGCATCAAGCGCTTGACGGACAGCTCTGTATTCTCACTAGCGGCCCGACCTGTGGTTGATAGGCTCGCCTCCTTTTCCTTATCTTTGTCTTTGCTGCTGCGGCCACCAAGCCGGCACTTCTTCATGGCCTTGGCCCCCAAATTTAATGTAGTGACGCTGTTGCTGATAGTGATGGTGGGTGGAGTCATGTCAGACCCCACCTCGCCCAGCCACGCTTCTTCATCTACCTCTGAAATTTCCATCAGCTCATCCGGGGAACCCAGATCCACGGCGTCTGCGAGACAGACACACAGAGGGAGACATAACGATCATTAATATGGAAAACAGGGAGAAAAATTTCCGTCTGTCATCCAGCCCATTTGAGCCAATCAAGTTATGACAAATTATGCAAACAGAGAAAGCTGCATACAGTTTAAAGATCAATTAGCGCATTGTATATAAGCTTTGAGTTTAGAAGAGGGCTGCATGACAGAGGGGCTCTGTCATCCTCAGCCAGCAGGCGGCGCCTTTGCACTGTCACATGGACGTCTCTCCAACTGATGTGAGACAAAGTTTTATGTTTGAAGTTGAGTTAATCAGCAGCACTGCAAGACAAAAGTCAGTGGCTTATTTGCAGAGGAGCAATTTTTACTGTCCCAAAGTCCAGAGCAGGCAGAAGCTGAGGAAAGACCACGAAGGGAGAGCGAAGAAAACAAAGGCACACCTGTCACACCACTCATGCACATGCCAAATGCATGTGTTCCTATTCACTCACTAAACACACAAAGTTTTTTTTTTAAACTTTCAAGGCATGACCCACACTCATGTGAGGAGCCAGCTACACACAAAGGCACAAATAAAGAGTTGTATACTTCAGATCTGATGCTACCGCTGTACAGAACACCAGTAATCAGTTGGTAACAAAGACAGATAGGCAGATAGGCAGGTCTTGTTAAAAAAAAAAAAATATTCAGATCCACCATCCAATCATCCATGGATTTATTAATGTGAGAATACTGGCTTCAAATTATTTGAGACCTGCATATCCTTCCTCAGCTACTGTAGCTACAGTACCAATCAGAAGGGAGTAATGTGTCTCCCGTGGCAACCCAGTAGTAATATGTTGAGGCTTATGAATGTGTGCTGGTGAGACTAAAACCTTATGAAATCCCTACCGTAAAAACTCACGAGATGAAAGAGCACAACCTCCTGGTAGAGGCCATGTCAACAAAGACACCTGGAGTTTATGATTCAAGGTGACCAGGTGTTTGTGCTACCATGTGACCTCAGACTTTGGCGTGACTTTGCTAAACGAGATAAAGTTAGAGATAACAGGCTTTACAGTAAATCTTTTATATCTGTATGTATTTATGGGACAAATACAGTTACTTTTTTTTCTTCTGTTGCTTATGTTTCCTGTTTAATTTGCTGCTTTTATGTAAACTCATTATTTAGACTGTTATTCAGTAAAGAATATTTGTTGATTTCATTATGTTATTCATCTGTTAAAGAGTTTAAATTAAGGAGACTGAGCAGGAAAAGTTTGTGAGAAAGCTCAAGCCACAAAGAAGAGAGGGAGAATTACAAAAAAATTATGGACAGACAGATGAGAGGAATAGTGCGATTAGACGGGCAAAGAGCAGGTGGAGGAGCCCGGCGCAAAAGGCAGGGAGGTTGGAAAGTCATCATGCAACTTTTCAGACCACGCCCTCACACATGGTTACCTAGGTTACCCCGGGAGTGGAGCAGGGGAAGGAGGAGTGGGACCTTAGTACTGGCTCCTCCCTGTGGAGGCTAACCCAGAACCCTCGTTCTCCACCATTCTCCTCAAAGACTTCTGCCTCCTGACTTCCTGACCCCGCGTGCCGGAGTCATGACCTCTGGGGTCCAGGCTGGCCTCGGAGCCGCCGCCCAACGTATCGACATTGGGGAGGACACGGCCATCAGTGCGTGGCCGCAGGGAGTCTCCGTTGGGCATTCGCTCGCCACTCACACCTGTCACATTGATCTCGGGGATGGACGCACCCCCCAGCGTAGCCTCACTGTCTACACTCACCTCCTGGGACTCTGGTGGTGGTGGGCGCATGGAGGGTGGGACAACAGATGTCAACATATACATATATATACAGAAAGACAGACATGCACACAAACATGAAAAAAAAAACCATACAGCCATGTGCATGAACACACACGGCCACAGTCACGAAAGACACACAAAGGTAATTAATGTAACGGCAGAAAAATAAAAAAGACAAACTAAAGTGAGCAGACCAAACACATGGTCAAAGTACATGCTGTATGGAGATGGATGAGAATAGTTCATGGAATTATATACTGTGTCACCACTCACCCCTACACGTGAATTGTTAATAGCATTTGATCTGTTGCTAAGAAAAGCTTTACGCATAAACGAGTAGCTCTGAGAAAGCACAAATGAGCAGCTTCCCATGAGATGAAAAAGAGATGTCTCGACATGAAACCTTTTCATTAAACTTGTCTCCAAATATCTAATAGCTATAATTTACTGGCTGTATCTGTACTATGTAGACAGAGAGCCTCTGTCCTAAGTCGACAGGTTTTACCCTCATACAGACCCTGATCAAAGACTCTGAAGAATCCAAAGACAAACCTGCGTGTGCTGTATGATAATCTGAGCACGGTACTGCATCTCGTCTGTCCTCATAATTTACATATCCTACCATTTCTGTTTTCCTGCTTTCTCCTATCTGTCACTGAGCTTCTTAAAATCTGGTTGCTTCCTTAACAGTTTCACTGTGTTCATTGATACTCCTTTCATGGCCGTCTCTCACCAGGAATGTGAAACTGTAATTTCAGACAGGAAGACCTGGTTTGGGAGGAGTAGGTCTGAAGAACATACAAAGCTCTACCTAGCGAGTTTTGTCATGGATTTAGGGAGGATGATGACAACACTTACAGACACTTAATGAATGAAATTGAAAATGAAATTTAAAACTCTTGCTCTCTCCTTGGGAATACCTTTTTTGTGTAATATACTGCACTTTCTTTGCTTTATTGAAAATTAGAATTTTTAACTACAGAAAAAACATAATTGCAAAATGTCTGCAGAAAAATGAAAACGCGAGAGTAACCTTCCTTGCCATGTTTCAGCGAGGTGCGAGGTCCCCCACCCCCACCACACTATGGGGTACTTTTTCCAGTGTATGTGTCTTACCGTGTCTCTTCCAGCGGTGTCCTCGGATGGACAGAGAGGTGACAGCGTTGCGGGAGATCCTGGAGGTGGTGGGTGTGATCTCCACCTCGATACTCCGTGCACCCTCCTTGGATTTGCTCTTTAGCGCTGCGCCGTGTAGAGATGACTTGATGGCGTTACTCACCTGAGGGCAAGAGAAAACACACATCCACAAGCAACACTTATTACAGTGACTTAAAGAGACAGAGACTTCCCAGGCATACATGAAAGCAGAGTAGAAGGCTCTTATATTATTTTTACTGTAGCCATGGTCAGAGCCTATACTCAATAACTACTTCTTAGGTCATATTAAAGGACCATACAGGCCATTTTGCATGTTTGAGCCTAACATATTCAATTTTCATACATGTAACATTACTGACAATCATT
>VXCM01006131.1:0-29383 GCA_014773175.1 Lucifuga dentata
GTTTTAAATGATTCTCAGGACCTAGTTTTTAATCGTTCTTTGTAATTGTTATGACAATTTTATGTTTTTTAGCTCTGATTCAGTGTTGCACTTTTTAGCCATTATTTATTGGTAATTAGCATTTTTAATGACTTGCTTCTTATCAGATATATATGTGTAATGGATGACTGTTGTATGCTTATTTATTGTCTCTTTATGTATTATGAGACACTGAGACAGATTCCTATCAACTGTAAGTTGACATGGAATAAAGTATTTTGTATTGTGTTGTGTGCAAAAGTTTGGAATCACCCACAAATTTTCATGTTTTTGATAGAATTTGATACTTTTAATCAGTATGGTGGCATTTAATTGATGTAAATATATACACAAAATAAACAATAATGTTACTGCTTAATAATGTTATTCATTAAAACTGCAAAGCCCTGTTTTCAGCAGCCATTACTCTACTGTCCTAATGATGAATAATTCTTTTAGCTCATTCCTAATTAATATGTTTAAATGCTAATGGTAGAAACCTTTGTAAAGTATGAGCATAACTGAAACTCATTATTCTGTTCCATGAAGCAGGTAAATTGTCTTTCTTTAGGTTTTAAGGTTCTGGCACTTGTAAAGTTCAATTCTGGGTTCAAAAATGGCCAAAACAAAACAGCTTTCTCATGAAACACATCAGTTTATTGTTGCTTTGTGAACTGAAGGCTATTTCATGTCAGAAAGCCAAGAAACAGAAGATTTTATACAAAGATGTCTGAGAGAAAAGGTCAAACTGGATGTAACAGGACAGTGATCCGTGCACGTGTAACAGACTCATAGCTTTACCAGTTTTTCAGTAACAGATACAGTAGATCAGTTAATGAATCTCTGGGTTTATCACATGCTAATTTCAGACATGTGGTGTGATGTGAAACTGAAAATAGAGCTTTGTGTCTGACTCACAGCTCATCCCAATACCCAGAAACTGTTTGTGTAACTGCATAAAGCAGCACCGCCACAAGGGAGCAGCATTTGACGGCATCACTATGCCTCTATGCAGCATAATATTTAGTTTTTATGCATTTTATCCATTTTTCCGGGTTGGTGGTGGAGTGTGTTGACAGCAGAGTGTTTAGGGGCTCCATGTTTATGGCTGTTTCACACTGAGCTCGGTCATGCCTTCTGGCTGAAAGAACCAAAAACTGGCTTTAACTTTATGAGGAAAGACTTGATTTACGCAAACACTGACATGGAAGCTCAAAATGCCCAAATGGAACTTTTTGTTTAAAAAAATTATAATTCCCTAGCAGAGTCTGAATTAAGAATGTAAAATATAATAATTTAATTTTTTTTTCCAAGTTTGACATGTTCACAATACTTAAAAAGCACTAGATTAAAGCTCGAGTTCTCCTGAATAAAATGATATATTGTGTTTGATGCTCATGACAGAATGAGCTCAGCAGATAGAAAAAGCTCTATAAGTAAAAACCATCCATCCATCCATCCATCCATTTTCTACACCCGTTTGTCCTGTTAAGGGTCATGGGGGGCTGGAGCCTATCCCAGCAGCCACTGGGCGAGAGGCAGGGTTCACCTGGACAGGTCACCAGTCTATGCTTATATACTTATACATGTATCACAGGGCTGACACACAGAGACAGACAAACTCCTTCACACCTATGCTCAGTTCACCTGACCTACATGTCTGTGGAGGTGGGAGGAAGCCGGAGCACCTGGAGGGAACCAGACCTTCAGGGCAAATATTCAACAGAAATCACACACCTGTGTCAAAATGTACACCTGAGATATAAAGTCCCAAACTTTGCAACTACCAGGTCCTATACAAACATATTTATACCCAAGAATATAATAAAATTGATACAGTGCAAAGAAAATAACATAACACAATTAGATACACACTAATCAAAGAGATAAATAAAAGGGGAGAAATGTTTGTCAGAAAAACATCAGAAAAATCATTGTAAAGTACATTAGGTAAAATCCTTAAATCACCAAACTACATTTATTTCTAACATAATGCTCATATCAAAAATGAGCTCAGTGTAACAAGATTTATGCAGGCTGAGTTAAAATGCCACACAAAGGGTTAAAAAAAAAAAAGAGCACTCGAATACCTAAAAGCATGAAAAGATCATAAGTCTGAGAAAATATGTTTTTGTGACAGTGATGCTGATTTCTGCTGCTGGAGCTAAAAAGCCGAGCCTTTAATTGTCATTCCAGCAGACGTCTGTCAGTCGGTGAGCTTTAGAGACGAGGAGGGTTTCCTTGAAGCAGGCCATGAAGAAAAACACTCAGCAGGTTTGACTCGTCTTCATCCTTCCTGCTGCTCAGGATCAAAGACGTCATGCTGCTGAGCTGCAACAGAAATCTGCAGCTCGCCGGTGGTGAAGCAGGTTTTAGCGTGACACCGCAGAGTAAGCATCATATCTCAGGGCCTTCAGGGCAAAACACATCATACTCCTGTGACATGTGTGAGAACACAACGCTGCCAACATTCTCAACAGAAACACACACCTGACTCAGTGACTCAGACTTCAGTTTCTGTCTTCTACTGCAGAATGATTAAAGCTTTTCTGAAAGAGGACAAAACTACTTTCACCACCACACAATTAATAGAAAACAGTTAAATATATTTCATCTGGATCTGCATCACAACATACACACGTTAAATGGAAATAAATGCATGTTTTTCAGACGTCATATATAGTAAATTCTCTATTAAAAGCTGGTATTCAAATGGTCTCCAATAAAGGCTGGGTTGGTTTATGTCTTACTGGTCCAGGCAAATAATATTAGTGTATTCTGCTGCTGCTAACGCTAACTATGCAGCCTGGGAGGCTAACGGAGGAGAGAAAAAATGACTTACTAAATCATTTGAACGACTTTTTTCCTTCTCTCTTTCTCTCTCTCCCCTTGACCCAACCTGGATTCCATAACCAGATGACAGTATTTACGTTTTAAGTAGCAAACCACTTTAAAAACCTCTAGCTGTTGTCTTTTCATCCAGAAGGAACGACTGGACTCAGCATGAAACAAAGCCGCTAACATGGAGCTCCTCCTGGGCGAGGAGTGAGTGACGCTCCGCTGTAACACACCAACCCAGAAATGTGGATAAAATGGATGAAAGCAAACCTTTATAAAAGCTGATAGAGGAATGATCACACTGTGAAATGTTTCTCCATAGCAGCAGTTTATTTCATTTTATTTTCTTAAATGTGGTTATAGTGCGTCTATCAGCGGTGGGACGCACACTGCTAGCCACTACCAGGCTCTCATTTTGGCTTGAATCTCACCACGCCTATCGTAATAACTACTGCAGGGAGCGCTGACTTAACGGATTTTACCACAGTCATCATTTCCTGGGTTTTTAATGGAAAACTGAAGGATAAAAATAAACTGTGACACAGTAAAGGGAAAGCTTGGCGAGAAGCACGTAGTTATACATCCTTAATTAGAAACAAAGGCCTGTCTCCAATAAAAGCCTGTATCTTATAAAGGCCGGGTTCTGTCCACGGTTGAGGTAAATAAAGGCCCTGGCCACTATTAGAGCATTTACAGTATGCTGATTCATATAATTAGATTGAAATCAGAGCAAGTTTGCTCAGTGTAGCAGACCTAGTTTATGTGATTGTAAACTGGTTTATTTTGGTAAAATCATATTCAGAGTAAAACACCTGTATGTGCATTTCCTCACCTGGTGGATTCTCCTCAGACTCCACCCTTTATGTTTGTTTGTTGTATTGGATCCTCATTAGTTGATGCCTCAGCAACCAGGATCCTTCCTGCTCCACTCGATCAATCAGAACAAAATCACACATTTAGGTTAAGAAAAAAATCAAATCAATCACAACATCCAGCTACATGACCTAAAACTACCTGAAATGATATTCAAACGCATCACAAGTGAAAGCTTTTACCCTAAATAAGCTTTAATCTCCTTTTAAAGGTGACTGAGTATTTTTAATAGTATGTAATGGTACTGAGCTGCACAGGACAGACGTCTTTAAGGTGTTTGTTGGTTGAGGAAGAGCTCAATCTACCAATCACAGCTTGTCTAGTTTTATAACATGTTTATCTTCAAAAAACAAAACAAAACTTTCAAATAAATACATTCGGGTTGTTATCAGTACATATACTTATATACTTATACATGTATACTTTGTGTATTTGGTGAATCCTGTTATTTCCATCCATGTAGTTACTCACATTATTGCTGTAATAGAAGTACAGACAAATAACTGGATTATGTAAATGTGCTAACAGGTGGGCTGTGATTGGCTGATAATGTTTGGACAATGCAGAGATCCTGTCAAAGAAACATTCAGGATGAATTAAGGAAACATTCAGACTACAGGCCTGATACAATCAGGTTAAAGTTTGGCTGCATTTGCACGTTGCAATGCAGCATGTGTTTAGTTACCACCGTGTATGTAAAATTGGCCACGCCCACTAAAATCTAATAGTCAGTTACATGAACATCCATCCATCCATTCTCATTACCCTCAAATCCTGTGCAAGTCAGGTTCAGCCTGGACAAGGTCAGCAGTCACACACACACACAAACACACTCTCTCTCTCTCTCTCTCTCACACTCATTTACATGTAAAGCCAATTTTAGAGTTTGCAATTAACATAAACACATTTTAGAGAAGGAGACAAAGGAGGGTCCCACGCAGACACGGGAGAACTTTCAAACTCCACACAGGAAGTTCAAACTCCACACAGGAGGTCCCGGGTGGATTAGAACCTTCTTGCTGTGGAGCACCAAAACACCACTGTCACCCACGCTTCCAGGAACATGGTCGTTAGTCACACTGATTCAGGCCACGCCTCTCTATCAAGGCATATGAAAACATACTGTACAATCTCATGACCCAGCCCTTTTTTCAGCAACTGAAGACATTTTTTAAATATGTTAAGGAGGTGGGGTTAAGTGAAAGGAGGGCTAAGTTGCTCTAAACATAAAGGGGCGTGGCCTATTATGAAGTCATGAACAAAGAAATCTTGTGAATTAAAAAAAAAAAAAATGCTTTAGAAACGGTCACATAATGACGTATCTGTGCCAGAAAATAATCCGTTTCTTTCACGTTTCAGTGAAATCTAAGCTATTTTTCAGAAACGAGTGGGACTGAAAACATGTGTGACCTGCTGACAGAGATGATAAGCAGACATGTTTAACATCAGGACACTGAAGGCCAAAACTATTCAAACAAACTTTATTCATTATTGTAGTTTTTTTTTGTTGTTGGCGCTTTTATCCTCTTGGTAAAGTCACACAGACAAAACAAAGACATGGAGTTTAAGAGCTCTAACATGCAAACCTACAGTAAATACAACAAAAGCAGAATCTCTAATAACATCTACATTTTCTTCTATCTGTAGTATTTTCACACACTATTTGTCCTAACCTTTGATTCTACAGTTAACAGTTTGCTGTTCATCTTAATGTTTTTCTTTTCTTTAATATCAGCTCCAATTCCAGGAAAGTTTTATCAAAATACTTCTTGAAAATTATACACACAATCAGTACAAAACAATACAAAATAGCCAGGGAGCCCCACAAGCACAGAATAAATCGATGAATCATCCGTAAATCATCTATAAATCACCCATAAATCTATCATCAAATCATCTCTAAATCATACGACACAGTTCTGACTGTGACTTGGACAAAGACCAGAAGTACTTAAAGAGGAAAACAAAATGCTAAAGAATTAAAACATTATCATCATGTAAGATAAAAAAAAAAAAAAAACNAAAAAAAAAAAAAAAATCACAGAATTCAGGAATCTTAACTAGTCCTAAACGTTATATTTTTATTTTTATAAGGATAATTACAGTTTTTGGCAAGAATATTTACTCAGCAAACTTTAGGTTTTAATGCATTCTGACCCACTTGCAGGTTTATGCAAATATGGCATACTTTCAACCCGTCAGACATGTCCTATCTCATAACCACAAAGAAAGCCGAACACGAGCAAACAAGTCATGCTGCTCAACACTTCAGCTAAAAAAAAAAAAAAAAAAANAAAAAAAAAAAAAAAAAAAGGAGATCCACCCAAACATAAAATCTACAACCTAATAAAATAAAAGCTATGCTATAAAAAATGTTAAAATACACTCAGAGATTGCCTCCCACAGAGAGCCTGAGGATCCTGACATTAGAAACAAAACGTTAGCGTCAGTCACTGCAGGGGAACTTCCTGTACGTAATGAGACAAACAACCGAAAATACACTGAAAGAGACTGTGACATGCAACTTCATCTTAAAAGAGCATACCGGTGATTTTACGTTTGAGTCCAATAAATACAACCTGCATAGATGCTGCCTTATTGCCAGCCGTTTTCCAAAACATGCTACTGGAGCAGTAATATGACAATTGTTTTTCCTAAATTCCAGGCTGCCATTAATTTCAGTTCATTCCAGTAGGTATAAAAATCAACATTTAACATGCTTGAAGTAGGTATTCCATGAACACGACATCTATGACATTTTTTTGTAGAAGTAACTTAATTTACTCGATCCAACATGGAAGACAATGTATGTCTCTACCAGGAAATACAGTCCCAGGAAAAGATGACCTTTACAGAGAAGTTAAAACAACCATGCCTTCTACAATCATGTGTATGTCTTAGCATTTCATGTCTTAGAATTTTAAGGTGTGTGTATCACCTGAACATTTAATTTTGAACGATTAAGGGGTTGTGGCAAAATAAGAGGAAAACTAAAATATGCCCTTATATTTTGGAAATTGGTTGGCAGTAATGGAAAGTGTACAAGGGTAGTATGTATTGGGCTCAAACATGCAAAACCACCAGTAATGTCCTTTAAGAAATTTCTGGGCACTAAATTTTAGACATTACCTCTTCCTGCCATTTGGAGTCGGTGTGGAATTATTTGGTAGAGGAAGTAAGCATAACTAAAACCCCCAAAAAGTCTCAGACTTTGATTCTGTCCATCTGTCCCCATTTACACTTTGCCTTCAAACACAACCTGTCTCCAGGCGTCCAGACGAGACAAGCAGGTAGAACACGTCATGACTGGAAATCCAAAATCTAACAGATCTCAGATCCATAAAGCAAGAAAACTATGACAGCAGAAGCTGAATCTGACTTCAAGACAACGTGTGGAAAACCACATGTTGCTTCACATGATGTGAAGAAGACGTGCTGCCTTCACACTCTGAACAGGAGAATGGAGCAACATGCTGACAACATACAAGCACATGCTAACCTGAACACATATTAGCTAAGATTGATGTGTTTTCACCTTTAATAGCATCCGATTGATTTGATCTTCAAAGGTGTTTACTTAACGTTAAACACACACCTACATCTCTGAGGCTAATCAATCAATACATCATTAGATCAATAGATTGATCTGGAGTTGGTTCAGAAGTCGTGTGGATCATGTTTAGGCCACAAGCAAACCGCTCCAGAGTTTGGAATTAGACCTGGATCACGTCGGTTTGGTTTGGCTGTGTTCAGACCTGCACAAGCGAAACGTACTAACAGTGGAAACGAGCCTCATCTGACCCAGACTAAACGCTGTAACTGTGAAACTCCCTGAGGTATAATCTGTCTCATAGTTTGATGCATGCCAGACTGTGCGATTAATTCCTTTTGCATCTTGTCACCCATCTGTGCCATTTGTAGATGTGGGTCTTAGGAAATTATAAGTTTTTGATCCTAAATGTCCTGTGATTATTTTGTCACAGGGTGTTTTAGGCCGTAACACCATTAAATTGGCCGTTATGGCCGTGTCTCCTGCTGCAATCTAGGACTGCCAACGACCAAACATTTCATCACGATTCTCTCAGAACTATTAACTTTTTTCCATGAAAGCCAAAAATCACAGTCTGTAGGAGGCTGAAGATGTTATAAAAATGTGCTATGAGGTTCTTTGCCATACACACCTGTGGAACACCATGAAGTTGCCAGTGCAGCTGTGTGTTGTGGGTGGGCTATCATTGCTGCTTACACTTTCCAGACAACCTTTTTGGACTTTGAGGGGTCTTACTGGAGTCATCTTTATTCTTCCTGGATTTGTTCTGAGGAGTTTGAGTTATGACTGTCTGGAGCTGTGCAGGACTCACCTGAGTACCACCTGCCTCTGCACCTTCCATGGAATCAGAGATCACTGAGACCACCTCCAGCTCTGAGGCACCTCTCCCCACAGCCTCTGGGTTTCCCTCCACTGCCTCGCCGGACATATCCACACTCGTATATTCCTCAGTGACTTTACTCACTGCAGTAATGCTCATACTTCCAATTTCTACTGCAGTCTGGTCCGCTGTTTCGGTCTCTGAATGATCATTTGATCCCTGTGACTCCTCCTGGGTTGACGGGATCGCAAGCGAGACATCTGGAAGCTCCGCAATCTCTTGTTCAAAACTGGCTTCTGCTTCGGCTCTTTCTGAAGTAAAATCTCCCTCCTCGACTTGTTCTGACGCCGACATGCAGCCACTGACTTGTCCTGTGGCTACCTTTGATGATGTCACTTCCTTTGAAGACGTGACTACATCATCCAAACTCTGCGGTTCAGCACATTCCACTAACTCTTGACCAACAGTAGCTTGTCTCTCAGCAAAGTCTGTATTTGCTTCCTCTAGCTGAGATTTTGCTCCCGCCTGCTTCATCTCTGCATGCTGAATCTCTGAACGAGGATCTTCCTCAGATAAATATTCAGTAGAGTGAGAGTTCTCTCCTGTCAGCTGGTTGGAGTCACCGTCTTCTTCGCCCACTTGAGAACTCGTGGATGATGAATCCTCCTTTTCAATCTCCTCATTTGGAGCTGAGATTATCTGATCATCTGCTTGAAAATGCTTAACTGATGCATCTTCGTCATTTCCTTCATCTTGATCATTTGAGATGGTAAGGTCTTGCTGTATATGAAATGCCTCTTCCTCCGCGATGCCCTCCTCCATCTCCCCATCACTTATGTCGTCATTTGAGGTGAGCTGATCTTCCTCTTGAGAGCAACTGCTAGCTGCATCTTCCATCTCAGTTTCTTTAGTTTCTTCATCTTGGGTATCAGAGATGGTGACATCTTGCTGTACACATGAAGCCACTTGCTCTCCATCACTTATGTTGTCATCTGAGCTGAGCTGGTCTTCCACTGGAGAACTGGTCTGTGATGCATCTTCATTTTCACTCTCTGGATCTTGATCTGAAGCGAGCTGGTCTTCCAATTGTGAGTTTGTTTCACCTGCTTCTGATGTTTCAGTCTCTTCATCTTGGTCATCAGAGCTGAAACTCTGTTGTGGGATTGATACTTCTTGATACATGCTTTCCTCTTTGTCTTCATCATTTATTATGTCGCTGGAGCTAAGCTCATCTTCTTCTTCAGAACTTGTGCCAGATGCATCTTCTTTTTCACTTTTCTCATTATGGTCATCTGAGATGCTAGAACTCGTGTGGGATGCACCTTCGACTTCATCCTCTTTTTCCTCTTGGTCATCAGATATGATGAGACTTTGCTGTGTGGTTGATGCAGCTTCCTCCACGATTCCCTCCTCTTTGTCTCCATTGCTTTTCTCAGCATCTGTAATGAGCTGATCTTCTACTCGAGAACTTGTGTGTGTTGCATCTTCCATTTCAATCTCTTTATCTTGGTCACTGGAGCTGCAGACTCTAATATTTTGCTGTATGGGTGAAGCCAGTTCTTCCACAATACACTCCTCTTTCTCTGCATTGCTCATGTCATCTCCGGTAAGGACCTGACCCTGGTCATTTTCTGTTTCTGACATTACATTCTGTGGAGTATCTGGATCTTCTTTGAGGTCACAGCTACTGTCTTCTGCTATGTGGGGATGTTGGTCTAGTTTTGGATCACTCTGCACATCAGATTCCTCTGATTCCTTGTCTGCGGTGTGTGTGATTTCATCTGATGCTGGTATTAAATCCTGATTACCCTGATCTCTCTGTTCCTGAAAGCTAACCTTATCTCCTGCACTATCATCCAGCTGCACTTCTGCCTTTGCTTCCAGGCCAGGAATGCTCTTTTCCTCAGAGTCACAAACAGTATCTGTTGTGCTCTTATCTGGGGGACTTGCTGATAAAACAGCACCCAAGGTATTGATTTCCAATTTAGAATCTAATAGTTGCTTCTTGTTGGTCATTAAATCTGCATTAGAGATGATGACATCTTCCCTGTTGTCTCCAGTCTGCATGCTAGTAGTATTGATATAAGGTTTTGTTTCTAAGTCTGGCTTTACTTCCTCTGCTGGACCGAGTTCTGCTTCACTTTGGTCCTCAGTGTCTTTCTTTGATTTTTGGCTCCACTCAACTTCAGGACTTTTGACCTCTGAACTTTCAACTACACTGAACTGAACCGTTTGTTCTTCTTTGCTCAAAGTTTCTGTTTCTTGTCCACCTTTAGTTTCTGTGTTATTATGTATTTGATTTGTGCTGGAGACTGAAGGAGGCAGTGTGTCCTCCCCTGTGTCTGTGTGAACTAAATTACTGATATCTGTTTGAGTGACTGTAACTACGTCTCCATCAGAAAGCCTGTCAGAGGAGACAAAACTCTCCTGTTCTTCTGACTGTTGTGTCTCAGCTTGTTCTGCATTATTTTGAAGCTCAGTGGATTCTTTCGTGTCTAATAATTTAGCTTTTGGCGTTTCAATTATTTTAACTGATGATAACTGATGGGTTACATTTTCATTTGCTGGAAGACAGGAAGTCTTTATACCTGTGTGATTGCATTGCCTTCCAATGCACCTCCAACCACCTCACTGGGCTCCTCAACATCTCGTGCTATCTCCTGCTTAGGTATGAAAATGACCTCATCTGCTGATTGATTCATTTTCTGACCTTCCTCTCTGTCCTTAAACAGATTTTTTGTTGTCACGTCTTCATTTGAAGACAGATGTGTTTTAGTGGTTTGAGCAGTAATGAAGGTTTTCACATCATAACTGCTCTTGACATTCTTTGGTAAATCTTGTCTACTTGCCACTGGGATACTTCTCCCATCCCCCGTTTGTTCCAGTGGATTGGTACCTTGGAATCCTTGTACTAACTGGTTTACACTGACGTGTCTAACCCCAACTGGAGTCATCCCAGCTGGCCAGATTCCAGGCTGTGTGACCTTTGGATTCATTGCTACCACATGTCCCATCCCTGCCTGTCCTGCACCAACGCCCATCACAGTGACTGACCCTAACCCAATCTGCCCTGGCTGCCCAACCCAAGTCTGCCCCAAACCTCTGTTTACTGCAACTACACCCCCACTGTTATTCACAATGTGTCCTGGCTGAATGCCATACACATGGTCCTGGACTGCCGGGCTTAACACCCTCTGAGGGGGAGCAGCCTCTTTCACCAGGACATCATCTCTGGGCAAAGTGCCCTGAGATGAACCTGGTTCTGACCCTTCTGCCTCATCTTGTCTAGTTGTATCTTTCACTAACATGTAGTTGCCATCAGGATTTGGCCCCACAATTTTCCAGCCATCTGCAGGAATTGCACCCTGAGGCATGACTGGGCTTCCAGATAACAGCAGGGTAGGGCTGATTGGACTGGTGGGGCTAGCAGTGCTTGTGGGGCTTTTGGGGCTCTCAATGCCTGAGATAACTAGCCTAGAAGGAGAACCTGGGGGCCCACTGACCAACAGTCCAGAAGGAGAACCTGCGGACCCACTGACCAACAGTCCAGAAGGAGAACCTGCGGACCCACTGACCAACACTCCAGGAGGAGAACCTGTGGACCCACTGACCAACACTCCAGGAGGAGAACCTGCGGACCCACTGACCAACACTCCAGGAGGAGAACCTGCAGACCCACTGACCAACACTCCAGGAGGAGAACCTGCGGACCCACTGACCAACACTCTAGAAGGAGAACCTGGGGACCCACTGACTACATACAGACCAGGAAAATTGGCTCCACGGGCCCCATCTGCCAACAGCACAGTGTTCTGTAGCTGTGGTTGAACTATATAATGCATGGGCTGTAGGACAGCTTTGTAATACATGGGCTGCTGCTGTACTAGGACAGTCTGAGGGGGGCGGGGCAGAGTAGCAGAATGAGTGACGTTAGTGGAGTGACTGACATTGGTAACCTTGGAGTGAGGGAGTATATGAGAGACTGGCGGCTGTGGTGGTGGCGGGGCTGTCTTTACAGTCGAGACACTTGATTTGGAAATGTTACTAGAGATCACCTTGTTTGTTTTTATGTCTGTATGCTTTGTCTCAACAATACGCTCAGTAATGGGCTTCACAACCGATCCAGGAGCTGTGCTTTTAACAACAACTTTGGTTGTTGTCGGGGGAGGTTTGAATGTTGGGGGTGTAGGAGGGGAACAGATCTCAGCCAGAGTCTTGAACTTTGGCCCCAGGTCACTGAGGAACTGGAGGTCATCGTTGGACTCCAGGAGGCTGCAGCAGCCCACTGAGCCAGCAGGAGAGCCTTGGCCTTCGTTATCATACACCAACAGACTGTCCTTCACTGGTGTAGTACACCCTACTTTCTGTTAGAACAAAGAAATATAATGTTATTGCTGAGCCCCATGTGCAAAAAGGAGGAAAAACTTTCTGATTTAACGCATCACAAAAACACTACTAATACATTACCTGGGAGTAGTAATCATCGAGGAAAGCATCAGGTAGAGCTATCTCCTCATACAGCGATGCCTTGGTGTCACTATATGTGTGTCTGATGAAGGTACCACCAACGGGGCCATAGCCTGGAGCGCCATAGCCGCTGTCAACATCCATCAAACCCTGGCTGCCTTCCTGAAACATCTGCTTGGATTCAGTATGAAATACGGATGTATGATTGTTTTGTGTGATTGGTGAAGCCATGGTGTTGATGTCCTGTGCCTGAACGTTGTTTTGGGTTCCCATCATGGTGGGGACACTTAGTAGAGGCACTTCCTACAAAAACAAAACAGAAGAAACAGATTTCACATATCCACAATTTTCACGGGTATTCACTACCAGAGCCAAGTTGAGTTTGTACTTTATGTTAATAGTTATTTTGCTAAACATGTGTTACCCAGATTTTTGTTTTATAAAAGATGAAACATATTTGTTGTGATATTTCTGTATTTTTATCACTCCCAAACAGACATTAAAGGACAATACCTGCAATTTTGCTGGCCCAATATATACAACCTGCATGTTACTGACAGCCATTTACCAAAATATACTATTTTAGTGGTAAATATTATAATTGTTTTTCCTACCTTCCAGACTGCCATTGGTTTCATTTCATTCCAGAACACTATAAAATCAACTCGCAAACATGCTTGAGGAAAATAATCCATCACAGCAAACACTATGGGCCAGATTCACAAAAAAAAAAAAATCACGTTAAGTGTACAGCGTCATACTAAATGCATGCTGTGACAACTGAAGCTCATTCATAAAACTTCTGTTATGTTAATCAGCGCACCGGTGTCACATTAAGGTAGCGTTGTTGTCAGGTGTGTCAGGTAAAAAGCTCATGAAGATCAGCATGTTAATGAGCCACTTCATATTTAAGAGTGATGCTTTAAATTAGGGCCTAAAAATGAAATGATATGATATAGGGCCTAAAAATGATATGGCCTAAAAATGAAATCTTAATTTTTCTCATACTTATGGAGTTCTTGATTTTAATCTCGATTTTTCTTGTTTTTCTCTAAACTATAAAAAAAAATACATAATTCAAATAAGCATGTTTTAATTAAAATAATAACAAATAATGATACTTTTAAATAAAATTGTTTTTTAGGGCTTTCTAAAAATAAAACTTTTAAAGTAGAAAGTTTTTACAGCTTCCTTGTGAGGAACACCAGCCTGTCTGCTGCCTCTGGCTTGATGCTCTGACATGTTATTCCACCGTATGAAGACCCTCTGATCAGACACCATGACACTGGAAAATGATGCAGTAACATCATTTGCCTTTTTGCTGTGCTTTGACTGCAGATCTGCATTTCACGCTGCATTGCTGCCACTCAGCTGCATATTTCTGTCACAGCTGCTGCCACTTTTAGCAGCTGTAGCTCCTACAAACTTTACAGACCACTATCTATCTATTAATCTGTCTGATTTAATGCGTTTTTTGTGAAATTGAATTAATCGATTAAATCGATTTATTGCCCAGCCCTACTTTAAATATGCTTCATCTGGTGTTACATTAATTAATTTCCATCCAACTTATTCGCATATTTAATGCACATTTCTAATTATTCAATTAAAGGAAATGCAAATTGTTGCGTGTTTCAGCTTAGGTGTCAAGTTTCTCTTGCATTCTAAGGTAGTTCAGGTAGTAAGGTAGTTTGTAGCTAATACAGAGCAGTGCAAGGCAGCCGACATGCATGAGCACGAGAGAGAGAGAGAGAGAGAGAGAGAGAGGCAACAACCACTTCATTTAAATTAACTGATCAACTGAGCAGGCTTAAATATTAAATTTATTGATCACTAACATGAGGCAAATAGATTTTAAAACATCATCAGATTTCATGATGAAATTTACCATCAGACTGAAACCAGTCTTCATTTTTTGCATGTCAGTGTGTTTTATGAATCACTTTCTGACGTGTCATTAAGGAAATACCATAATAATGCCTATTTTAAGTCAAATGCTGAAAGATGCTGCTTACAGGTGTTTATATGGTTGCAGGATGTAATTCACCCTTATTGACACAGTAAGTCTGGTGCTGTGTTTATGAATCCTGCCTTTAGTCTTTGTTGGTGGAAGCAGCTGTAGCAGGGAGCGTCAAATCATTTACCATGTCACAGATTTCCTGCTATTCTTGTTCTACCACTAACGCACACAGTTTTTCTGATTTTATCTTAGCTGGAAATTTGGGTGTTGCCTAATAGCAAACAGTTAATACTGGGCTTAAAACCAAATAAGACCAGACCTCCAAATTTACCACGAGCAGTCCAACATATTTTAAATAAGCAGATTAGTGAAAGCTGTTGCACTACTCACTAAAACTGCATGCAACAAACTTCAGAACTATTTGTCATGATTAAATATAAAGTGGTGCTAACTAGTCAAACATTGACATGATTCCTTGAAGTAAATGTTTGTTTTCTCGAGAGAGTATCAGACAGGGTGGACCTTCCTATTTGTACTGTGTATGTGTGTGTGTGTGTGTTCAGTTTGACCAGTTATTTCTGTGTAAACCAATAAACCAGCTTACACTGAAATCCTACAAGTGTTTAAACAATATAAAAATGTAACACTATCCTTTTATCTTTACATCAAATGAGACAAACATGCAGGCCCACCTTGTCTTCACCTTTGCCCTCGGTGTGATAAGATATGAGGTGTTCTTTGGCATCAAATGGCAGATTAGCAAACTGGTCAGGGAAGATGGTGTGTGCTCCTCCACACTGACAGAAGAGCAGCAGGAGAGGAATGACTGCAAAAAGAAGAAACACATTCTTACAAATTAATTAGGCCAGTTCAGATTCATCCCAGTTACAGTAATCATAAAGCCGTTATAGTCATGAACGATGCAAGAAGCTAAAGCAATGATGCTAGTGTTTTACCCTGTTTTCAAACGCTGAACATCAGGGCTGAGCCAAATCATGCCACTCATGATAATACTGGTTTAATTTTTCATATGCTGGAAATTTGTCATATCATGATATTGATGATATTGTTGATTAATTTTTCTTGATGAATCATGGAAATAAAAAAAACAAAAAAACAAAAAAACAATACAAGCATGCCCAGAAGTAGCAGGTAAGTGTCTGATGAATTGTTTCTTAAAAAGGAGCTTTCTCTGTTGTTTGAAATGGTTCAGCTACAAGGCTAACAGGCTAACAGCTAAAGGTGGAAACCAACAAATTAGTTTCTCCACCTGAAGCAGAAACACCTGGTGAATACCAAGAAAGTCACGTCACAGGAGGACAGCCGATCGGCTGATTTGAGACACAAAACAAGCAGGAAGTGACGCTGACTCAGTCAGCATCAACTGGAGCGTTAGCATAGCAGGAGCATTAGCTAGCTGTACTTCCTGTGACAGAAAAAGCTTACGGTGGAGAGAAATTAGTGAAGTGGTGATTTGTTGTGATGTATGAACAGTATTAGCTTCACTGCTAACAGTGTTAGCTTAGCTGCTATGCTAACTTCAGCTGAGTTCTTGTCTTGTGGTGGATTTGGACTTCAGAGTGTATTTAAGTTTAGCATCATAGAGGCTATTTAGCTCTGGAGGGAAAATCATAACCTGCTAAAGATCAGATCTGATGACATCATCAGTCATTTTATTTATGTTTTATACAAGACTGAAGATGAGCAGCTAAAGCTAATCTGAGTTATTGTTTACAAGCTAAAATATTACAGGATTTAGTTATTTCTACTTTTATTGAAGGGGAAAACTCTACTGTTTCTACTTTTACACTGATTTATTTTTACTCATGTTGGTACAGTTTGCAGTATTGTTTACTTCTAAAATCACCATGACAACATTGTTCNTTTTTACTCATGTTGGTACAGTTTGCAGTATTGTTTACTTCTAAAATCACCATGACAACATTGTTCGGTGTTATATTGGTCATATTGTCTTGAATATTTTCGCAAAAATACCTTCATATATGATATTACTACATTATATCGTCCACCCAACTGGCCATGAGTCATAACGACCAGATTACTGGTAATACCTTTTGTATTCTTTCTTTATTAAATGTAGAAATTACCCAAAGTGTCACAGCTGTGTCAGTAATAAGCACAGCACCTTGTTAATTTCCCGCCTAAAATCCACAGTACATACATTGTCTTCTGTGCAGCTCCCTGTTGGGCCAATTAAATAAAGATACTTGCATAAAAAATTTAATATATGTCATGTTCGCTGTGATGGATTATTTTTCTCAAGTTCATGTCAAGTCTCTGATTTTAACAGTGTACTGGAATGAACTGACCAATGGCAGTCTGGATAGCAGGAAAAACAATTCTAATATTTACTGCTCCAATCGTATGTTTTGGAAAATGATTGTCAGTGACGTAGATGTGGGTTGTATATATTTGGCTAAAACATGCTAAATGCTATGGTTCTTTAAAGTTATACATCGTGCATATAGAGGGTCAGATGGGATCCAAATTTTTACCAGGACTTTAAGGTGTCTAGCAGGGATAAGATGGCCAGAGGAAAATGTCAATGATGCCGGAGGTGGGGCAAAATAAGTCCGTAATTGTCTACTGTCTCTCTGTGTCAAGAAAATTATGAAAGAAATAAATTATGTTTGTTTATTTTAACTTAATTTTAATATTTTGTAGTGCAGTGCAAAGGCCACCAGCCGGCCTACTGATGGCTGCGGCCCACTGGGAAAAGTTCCGCCTCTCCTGATGGTCAGTCTGACCCTGTACATATAAAAATGTTCTGATTTGTTACTTTGGCGTTGGTGTGTGTGTGTGAACTCACACAGCAACAGGCACATGGCGGTGACCAGCAGGCTGATGGCCGGTGCACCAAGCTCCATTGACGTTGTTGATTCTGCGCGTGTTTTTGAGCCACATCCCTGGGTTTCTACACACGTACAAACAAAGACCTCAAAAACCTCATCGGATGGGCAGGACAGGCCCTGAGCATCCGCCACCTCCACCTGCAGCGCGTACATGCCCGGCCACAGGTCATCCTGGGAGACGAGCGCTGCAGTGGTCTCTATGCAGAACGAAGAGGACAGACATGTCAAAATTAAAAACAGGCCAAAGGGTGCTGTCATGATATACTTTAAATAAAGTTATTCAAGTTCAAATTTGCTGGCCTACACCAATGGAAAAGCTATGAAGCACAGATTCCACTTATTCAGCCACATCTGTTCAGCCACGACTGAATGTGTCTTCATTTGTTTCTCCACAGTCCCAACATGTCACGTTTCTCAAAGCTAAATTTCACTCAATAAGTAAATTTTAACATTTAGCTTTTTAAAAAACTTTTACAAATATTTTCACTGCATGCAATTTTTTCCTATTATTTCTTACTGAAAGAAAAAAAACCTTCCAAAAAAAAAACCTAAAAAATATCCATCTAAAAATTCTTCCAAATGTTACTGCCAACCAAGTTCCAAAACATGAAACCGTATTTTAGTTTTCATGTTATTTTGCCAGATCCCCTAATCTTTCAAAACCAAATGTTTACATGATACATCCATTTTAAAATTCAATGTTTTGCCTTCTAACATTTATGAATGATTGTAGATGGCATGGTTGTTCTAATTTCTCTGGTATAAGCAGTCCTCTCTTGGGACTATATTCCTTGACGGAGACATACATCAGTTAAATTAAGTTAGATCGGCTAAATAAAATTACTTCAACAAAAAAATGTAATAGATATGTTGTTCTCTGTGATGGATTATTTATCTCAGCATGTTTCAAATCTCTACAGTTGATTTTTACGTAGTACTGCAGTGAATGGAAACCAATGGCAGTCCAGAAGGTAAGAACAACAATTCTAATATTTACCGCTCCAGTAATATAATTTGGAAAATGGTTGGCATGGATGCGAGTTGTATTTATTGGGCTCAAACATGCAAAATCACTGGTTGGTCCTTTAAGGTGCATAAATAGTTCCTCTTAGCCCTGCCTTTTGGAGCGTTTTACATGTTTTCTTACCGTTGATGATTTGTACGTCCCAGTTGCCTCGCGTCCCTTCAGGTATGATTCTGAAGCTGAATGGAGCAGCGTTGGGTTTAACATCTTCATCGATACCCGTAATGTAAACCAGTTTTTCATCAGAGCACAGACTCTCGTAGCTGGTGACCAGGGAGGGGCAGTGGTCATTGGAGTCGACTACCTGAATGGCTATCGTTCCCGTGGCCGTCTTCTGTGGCATGTCTGAGGATCAAACATTCCCACATGGTCAAACAACACACAATCATCACAGCAGATCTCAACGTCCATCCTGAACCCCAGACGTCTGCAGTGAAGCTCTGATTCCTACAGACACCCTGACCGATCAGCTACTAATTATTCTCTCTACTAATTCTCTACTAATTATTCATGCTGAAACAAAGAGCAAAGCCTTAGCAAGTGGAGTCCTCCACAAATACAAAAAAACAAAGCAAAATTGGCTGTGAAAAAGAAAAGAAAATAACCTTTAATTAAAGTCAAATAATTGAAAGAAAGCAGAAATTCTTATCATCAAACAGATATTTTTCTCAGTCGGCCTGAAGGCGTCTGATCGTAAAACCCAACTAACGTCTGTCATTCTCCAGCGTCATTCCTGGAGATTCTTTCATTCCTTTCATTTTCATTTAACATCTCGGTCGCTATGATGACTGATGTCATCACAACTACCCATCAGGGGGCGTGGCTAGGTAGTCCAACATAACAAACATGATGGAAAGCGACTTTCTGAGTTTTGTCGTGCTATTACTATTATTATTATTATTGTGGTCTTTCAGTTTCTTATAGTCCTGCTTTAGTTTTTTTTATTTTGGTGCGACACTGATCAGGTTCTTTCTCGTAGCCCAGCTCCCTCAGACGCAGCGATATCTTTCAAAAAACTTTGATATTCCTCCTCATTCCTTCTAGCTCCCATTGAATTTCGTCCTCCGACCGTTTAACAATTAAAGCTTGTACCTCTTCATTCGACCATATAACAATTAAAGCTTGTGCTCGTCGTTCCACCAATGTTCCGTGGTTTTCTCCATTTTTTGTTATCTTGTCTTTCTGGCATTCCAAACAGGTTGCAGGAAAAACAAGCTGGCTAACAGTTATCGCAGCTGTTTCAATGACGCGGTTTGTGTGACCAATCAGTGCTAAACAGTGCAGCAGCTCCACCCCCAGTGTACCGTTTGGACCATTAAGTCCCTTATGTTTAACAGGGACCGTAACTGCAACTGGAACCACAACATAACGGTAACCGTAGACAATGGAAAATGTCACAGTTCCTGTTTTAGGTACAGAAGTACCAAAAGGTTGGGTACTGTGGGAGTGGAAAATGCCTGAAGACTCCTCAATAGCAACAAATGATGGACCATCTACACACCTCCTTCACTTCCCCTTCTCATGCACTCTTCTCTCTACTTCTCACTCTCTCTCTCTCTCTCTCTCTCTCTCTCTCTCTCTCTCTCTCTCATATTCACACACACAAGGACACTCATCTGAAGCTGCATTTGCATTATGTACAGCAGTATTTTGCACATATTTATTGATACTCATCTACATACATTCTCCTGCTGCTCTGGCTGTAAATAGATTGCATACTTATACATTTTTAATTCTTTAATTTTGCTCTTGTTGCCTTATCCTTATTTTTACTTTTATTTTTTATTTTTTAAGAACAGCCTGGGAACCTACCAGAAAAAGTATTTCACTGTTGTTATACTTGTATGGCTGCACGTGACAAATAAGACTTTGAAACTTGAGTTTGTGGATTCCATCATTTCCAGTTGCCTTTTAGAATCAATAAAACTATAAAGTTAGACAGAGATTTCACTGAAAAATTCTCCCTTTTCATTACCCCCCTGTTGCTTGTTCTGTTGATAAATGATTGAGCTAATTAGTTTGCTGCTGAGTAAAACAGCATAACACATTTTTGTCCCTACAGCCAACCAGGTCCAGAAAGTTGAGGACTCCGCTCGGTTCGGCTGTGAGCGTAAAGGCTCGGCATGGATTAGTCTGGCTCAGTCACGTAGTGGAAAACAACCATATGTCACTAACCCCGAGTTCTGCATGTTGTTTTGTTGTCATGTAAAAGTGCTCTTCAGTTAGCATACGCCCTTTGAAACTGGCAATCGATTTACATAGGTTTGCCTCTGGTGTTCTTCTGATTCTGTGTGAGACACACCCTGAGTCATAAAACGGTTTGGCAGGTTCTGTTGAAGTGCAGAACATTTCATTTGACAAATGACCAGCAGCAACTACAGTTATTCACCTCATAAACATAAAGGTTGTAAAACATGTTCAGAGAACCTAAACCTTCAGCTGACGAGGCAGAAAGGGTCAAGAAGGCAGAAATGAAGCCTTACTGTTCACATCAAGCTTGCAGTACACAATTATTAAGGCCAAATTAATTTACCTTGGCTTATGGCAAGAATCTTGGCAAAATAAGTGCCGTTCACCAAGAATGATGACTCTCTGTCAGGTATCTTGTTCAGTTTAATCTCAGCTGTTTCTTCATCGATGGTCAGCCAGTTGTCTGGATCATAGGCTTTGGCGTAACTGGAGCACAAAAAAAATACAAAGTCTCAGCAACTTTTATTTCTGTTTTTTAACACATATATAACTATGACTATAGTATACTATATATATATATATAAAACTATGACTATACCTGACATCTTCAGCTAGCTTTCCAGTGTCAGGATCCACAGCAGCGAACACTGCAACCACGCCATCCTCTGGGATTTCACTTGAATCTTCTGATACTGGAACGTCCTTGGTTGTGGGTTCGAAAGCTGGACCCTCTGGCACATTATTCACTGCAATCTTAATTGGATAGTTTTTTGGTGCAGCTGGTCCAGGTTTGGTACCTGGTCTGGGTTTGATGCCTGGTCCGGGTTTGATGCCAGGTTTGATGCCTGGCTTAAGTCCAATACCCACTCCAGGCCCAGGCCCAGGCCCAGACCCAGGCCCAGGCCCAAGACTAGGTTTAAGCCCAACTCTAGGGCTAAGACCTATGTCAGGCTTAAGTCTAGCATCTACTCCAGCATCAACACCTAGATCTACTCCAGCATCCAAATCAGCACCTAGATCTACTCCAGCATTCAAATCAGCACCTAAACCTAAATCTACACCTAAGTCTGCACCTAAGTCTGCACCTAAGTTCACCCCCAGGTCTACCCCTGGGCCCAGATCTACACCTACTCCAGCTCCTGCACCAGCTCCGATTGCTGGGCCACCCTCTCCTACTGTGATGTCCACATCCATCGCTACTGGGCCACCCTCCACAAAAGGAGCCACATTGCTAATCATCAAGCCGAGCTCAAGATTCTGGACTTCTTCAAAATCCACAGGCTGTTTAGACAGGACAAGGAAAATAAGAAGCAGCAAAAACACATCAGGAATTGACCAAACTATGGTACAAACCATTCAAGTCAGATTTAGATTCTTGCAATTGTTACCAAAGCATTAAAAGTTTCATCATGAAAGAATTTATACCTTGATCAGCTTCAGGATGCCTTCGTTGGTTTCTTTGTCTGTCTCAATGGAGAAGAGATTATCTTCATTTCCTTTGATAATATCAAAGACAGTCAGCCAGTTGTCTGTCTTTTTGAGGTCTTTGTCCAGAGCTTTGATTTTCATCACAACAACATCATGGACATTTTCATCCACTGAGCCACTGTACTGCAAACATAAACACAGAAACAGTTTCTGTTCAGTCAGCAGTCCAGCTGCATTTTTCTACATTTGTCTTGTAGACTTGTAGTCTTTTCCACTCTTTCATGTTCTGTGAAATCAGGAGGGATTCACAGCGAGCGCATCTGGAGTGGTTCCATTAAACTCTGGGGTGGTTACACCTTTACCAGGTGATAACAGACAAACCTGCATGACAGCCAATAACTACATCCAGCTTTAGGGATCAAGTAATCAAACACATAAACAGTCCTTCTGTGTCATACCATCTCGACCTGTCAACTCAGAAAAGAGATAATAAGAGGATAATAAGAGGCGCTGAGTGATTGATGCCACTGTCACATTTCTCGATCAACAAACTCTTCTGAGTTTATTTGAAGGTGTGTTTCTGTGTGTAAGTATTGACCATATTTCTTACCTCTGACTTTTCCAGCGTTGGGATGTTGTCATTAATGTCCAGAATCCTGATCTCCACGGTCCCTGTCCCTGTCTGTCCTTCTGGGGCCCCTCCGAGATCAGTCCCCTTTACAATAAGTCTGTAGAAGTCGTGAGTCTGTTTAAGACAGAACAGAACAAAAATGAATTACACATATTGACATATACGTACTATTGATCACCTGAGATGTATGATCCTGTGCTGTGATGCAAAAAGCCATTTAGACGCGACACAGTGTTTCCTGTGAGGCGGCGCTTACATCGTTGCAGTGAGGACAAGTTAAAATATATTCTGAGTGGGGCTGTGAATTGATTAAAAAAAATAATTAATCGCAGAAACTTGTAATCATTATAGATTGAATCTCCAAATTAGTGTAGACTAATTCCCTGTTTAAAATCCCTGTTTAATTTATTGAACTATTTCTTTAGTTTGTCACAGAAAGAGATAGAGATAGATAGATAGATAGAGATAGATAACTTTATTGTCATTCAGAAACAAGAGAACAACTGAATTGATTTTATTTATTCTATTCATTGCATTTATTTTCATGATATACTTTCTTTTGGGCTAACTAACACTTTTATTGAGTTCAGAGCAGAAAATAGCTTGGTTGACATGTTAAAAGAAGTTTGTATGTTATTCATGCTTCAGCCACAAGGTGGAAACTGGTCAAGGCTGACATGTTCTTGTTGTAAGAAAATCATCTTATTCTGAAAATATGACTTTGTTCAAGGGGAAGTTCATCTTATTCTGAAAAGACTGAATCCTCCTTTTGTCAGGTTAATTAGCGTTAATTTGAATGTATTCTGCACAGCAATGCAGTAAAGCTAAAGTGAGGCTAAAAGCCTGTGAAGTTCTTTTAGTTGTTTCTGTGTTTTTGATGAATAAAGTTAAAACGACACTCTGCTGAGAGACTGAGTTTGTCTGGTTTCAACAAGAGCCATGGTTAACTTTTTAAAGCAGAACTTCACATCTAAACGTCTGATCTTTTTCCTTCTCTATAATTAGCGTAACAGGAAGTGGATGCGTTAATAGCTTAATTTTTTTTTAAACATATTAAACAGTTCATAGTAATTGCAAAAATTAACACGTTAATTTTCCCAGCTGTAATTCTGAGAATTTTGTAATTTTGTAATTTTGTAATTCTGTAATTTTGAGAATTGGACTGCAATACATCTGGAACCTGTTCAGGTCTTACCTCTCTGTCCAGCGTCCAGGACTCTTTGACATACAGATTTCCCGTCTTGGAATCGATTGTGAACATGTCTTTGCCTGCTGGCTCCTGGCTAACGATGCTGTAAGCGATCTCTGCATTGATTGTTCCTGGCTGGTCGTTATCTTCCCCTTTGACCTGCATAACAAGGGTTCCTGTGGAAGATCACATCAGCACCAGAGTTTCTCAGTGAAATCCATCAGATCAGAGGTCACAGGACCTAATCACACCTGGTATCTAAATCTAGATACTGCGTTGACCTCTTTCCTTATTTTTTAAGCAAATACCAGTGATAGTAAGCAAAATCCTTCATTCATGAGAGGCTAGTCCTCTTTCTCGTCCTGTCATAAATGGCCGCTGTCAGTGATGAGCATCTTTATGTTATCTTTGCATATGTTCCCCAGCACTTAAACTTTCATAAGGTCTCCATCCACGCTTGCAGTTTTTAGTCGGCTTGGTTACAGCAGCTGGAGCCTTTTCTTGAGCTGCAGAAGCCTCACAGGAGGATTTCATAGCTGCTGTTTTCTCTCCTCAGAGGACAATCTGACTCGAAGTCAGTGTTGTTCCACCAACACAGTGGAACAACGGTAACAATGCCCCATCATGTCAGGCTTTAAAATTCATTAACACAATGAAAACATTTTATTCTAATCATTTCAATTAACAGACTTATATTTACTTTCTCATAAATTCTTTGGGAAATAAATGGCAAAAATGCTGGGAGGTTGTTGTCCTTGTGCAGGACTTTGAGGAAGCATGGCGTACAGCATCCACACTGATCAGATTTTTCACACATTAGGGGAATCCTGCTACAGTTTTTCTCATTAATTGAATTTCCTCCCTACATGCTGCTAATTCTGTATGAACAATATACACATCTCTAAATATCTGCAATTTTTCTGTTCCAACCTGTACATACTATGTCTGCTGTGTCTACTGTGTGTAATGTGTGTTATTCTGTACATTTGTACTTACTGTGTATACTGAAAATCAGATACCACTTCCATATTTATCACTTTTATTACATATTCTATAGTGCACATACTGCTCTCACCAAGCACCTCAGCAGGATTCCACTTCTAAATTTAATTGTCTAGCCCAGGTCTTATAATCTGTGAACTGTCTTGTAGTCTGCAGCAGCAGTAGAAGCATTAGAAATGGCAATATAAGATAGTAAAAGAGATGTTCACGAGTCACTAAATTACATTCCAAGTCAAGTCTCAAGTCTCCATGGTGGTTCCAATTTGACATTACTGTTTATCAAAAAATGAATGGCCTGTATTTTTTTTCTAGTAACTGATAGGACTAAATAGGAACCACCATTAGATCTCGGACTTAGTTACAAAATAGTTAAATTTAAAATGAAGAAATATCAAAAAATATATTTTTCACTTGAACAGCTCAAAAACTGTCTCAAAGGTCCTCAGGCTTATATAAATTTTCAATGTTACAGTATAACGAGCCAAATGGCTTCAACCTAGACTTTACCTACAGAAAGTAAAAACTCTGATTTTCTTCCTAATAGACAGGGCGTACTTACTTCTGACTGATACTGTATGTATCTCATTTGAACACCCAAATGCCTCTGGAACAAACTTTTTGTAAGAACCTAAGCATTTCTTGTGTAGATTTTAAAACTAATAATTTCTCAAAAATAAGATTATGATGAGGGCATTCCATGAGCAGAACGGGTTAACTTCAATTAGTGCCGACAGTTGCAAAGAGGGTCTAAACTTGGCCACAACATTGTTAAACAAATGAGGAACTGTATAAACTTGAATCCTTTCCTGATAGGAGTTCAATTAAAAAGAAGCTTCCTGTGTATTCCTTTGCACTTTGCAGTCAAAAAAAAAAAACNAAAAAAAAAAAAACAGGTCTTGATTGTTTTTTGCCATTACCATTTTTCCCTATGCAGATTAGTCTACAGTGTTCTGAAAAGCATGTATAACAAATAAATAAAAATATGAAGCTCTGTTTTGTTTTTAGTTAAAACTAAAATGAACTAAAAAAAAAAAGAATAATAATGAAATTAAAAAATAAATTTAGTTACACTGCATAAAAACACTTAACATTTGATCGTCTTTTATGTTAAATTAAATAAATTAACCTATCAAGCATCTTGGATAAAAATGAAAATAAGACAAAGACAGTCTGTGTGAACACAAAATACAGTTTTTCCTTCAATATATGAAATGATCATTTCAAAACTGTATTTTGTGTTTACACAGGCTGTTTTTCATTAAATTTAGTTTGAAGATGTGACAAAGTGTGAAAGTGAGAGATCAGGAAGAAGGCATATACTTTTTCACGGCATTGCAGGTAATCCATCACAACAAACCAAACATCAGTTTTTAGTTTTTGTCAAAGTTACTTAATTTAACTGATCCAACACAGAGCAACATGGAAGAAAATATATGTTTCCGCCAGGAAATATAGTCCCTGGAAAAGAGGGCTTTTACAGAGAATTTAAAATGACCTTGACTTCTACAATTGTAAGTGTTAGCAGACGAAGCATTGAATTTTAATTTTAAGGTGGGTGTATTACCTGAACATTTGATTTTGAAAGATTAGGGGATTCGAAAAAATAACAAGAAAAGTAAAATACTGTTTTATGTTTTGGAAATGGGTATCAGTAACATACCCCCATGTATGTGGGTTGTGTATATTGGGTCCAAAATGTAAAATCACCAGTATGGTCCTTTAAGATGTACCTGTTTTGCTTGCTTCTGTGACATTGCCAGTCTGTAGCTTAAAATAAGGAGGGTTGTCGTTCTGATCCAGGACGGTGATAATCAGCGGGATGTCGTCCTCTGCTGTCGAACCATTTCTGAATTTAGCAATTCCTGTTAGCTACACAAACGAGGAGTTAAAACAGTCATTAGATGTTGATGGTTTTTCAAAATTCAAAGCAGGAATGAAATTCAGGGAAGGATTAATTCTTTATTAAAGGTTAAACCAGTGCATTCATGGCAGATGATAAAGACAGACATTTTATTTGGAAGAACTGAGGTGGTACACTGGAGGGATGCTGGTTCCATTCCCACCTCCATCTAACTGAGTGCTGAAGTTTCCTTGAGCAAGACACTGAGCTTCTCATTGCAGGAAGCAAAGGTGTTACTAACTTCTGTTAAATTGAAACATGGGGTAATTCATAAAACATCAGGATAACACAGTGTAACACTAACTGTCGTGATACTGAAGCTCATTTATAAAGCACATCGTTACGACACTTGTCTTAAGGCGCGTTTCAGGCAGAGGTGTAGTCGTAAATGTTCCTTCTATCCCTTCCAGAACACAAATTCATGCTTATGTACTGTTACAGCATGCATAAATGATCAAAAGGTGCCCAATAAACAGACGTTTTAATTCTTTGTTACGTTTCTTTTAATTTTTTACAGAACAGTCCCTATTAGGTAGCAGTAATTTTGTGCAAAGAGCTAGTGCATATTGCAAATTTTACCTTTAAGGCTTTTGGAAAAGTGCACAATTTAAGACTAACAAAAATACCCAGTTTGTAAGATGTACGTAACTTAACAAATATTTAAGGTGGTTTTAAACTGGACTGATTAAATGTTAAATAAGATGGAGGAAACTAGGAAACTTGGGGACATGAAGTGCAATCTTTACAAATACTTCAGCAGAAGAAGTGTGTATATTCTGAAACGCTGCTAAACAAGGTTTAGCAGCGTTTTACTGTGGTAAATTACATTCTTGTGTTTTACATTCTTGTGTTTAATCATCCATTTTAGATCCTCAGTGAAGCTCGCAGGTTAAGGAATGACAGAAGTCAGGGGAGTTCTGTTCCCTGAGTGTCGCCTTAAGGTAGAGCTTCTCCCCGGGCTTGGCCCCGTTTCAGCACGGTACTCCTTTTGCTTGGGAGGAAGTAGTACCTTAAAGGCGATGGTCAGGGAACAAAAGACCCTCAGCGTAAATGCCACATACTGTATACCTGCATCTACAACATTTCTCCTCTGACTAATGCACATTTCTGACTATTTTTGCACCAGACACAATAATATAAACAACAATGAGACCACCGTGTACCAGTTGTTTTTTTTTTAAATGGCAGGGGAAAATATCTGCTTAAAAAAATATCCGTATTAGCGTGGACTAGGCCTCTGCCACAAGAATGTGTGTGAGATCAGATCAAAACTCTCCATTTCAATAAACTGATCAGCTGAGTGTTTTTATCTATCAAAGTTATTGATCACTAACACGTGAGACAAATAGTTTAAAACATCATCAGATTTTATACAGATGAAATTTGCTATCAGACTGAAACATGTCTTTAGTTTCGTGTGTCAGTGTGTTTTATGAATCACTTCCTGTCATAAGGAAATACTGTAGTAATGCCTCTTTAAAGGCAAACAATAAAAGATGCCGCTAACAGACGTTTACGTACGTACCCATGGTTGCCCATATCAACACATTAAATCTGGTTTTATGAATTACCTCCACTGTCTCTAATGGCTAATATGAATATTTTGGAATAAAGATTGATAGTGACTGTCTTGTCAAAGTGTAATATGGTTAGAAAACTCACCGTGTAGTTTGGGTATTTCTCACGGTCCAAAATTGTAGTGACTTTTACGAACCCCGTGTCAGGATCCACCACAAAATGGTTGAATGGCGGCTTGTCAGCACCATGTCCCTTCAAATAATACTCCACCTTAGCTTTTAGGTCGTGATCAGACCGAATCTGAAAGAAAACAGAAAGCATGTTACATGTTACATAACTGGAAATATTATGATTATTGCTTTAATCACAATCTGAAATATCTTTGTTCAGTGCTGTACTTTTTGTACAACTCCTGTCGATGTGTATATGAGTATTTTTATTACCAAATTTCACAAAGCAAATCGGGGGGGTTGGCCCATGGAAAATACTTTAAATCATACCTTAGAATGAGATATTTCCTGACTAAACATCTTATCCAGCACATTTTGCGGCGGCCAGTAAGCGCTGATGTGATTGGTCAGTTACAAGCTGCTGAAATAAATATCATGTTTACCGGTATCGGTGTTAGAGCCATTTCTTGGTTAATTATCAAATGTTTAAAATATTTTAATTTGGGAAAAGTGAAATCAAATAAGTTATCATTTTTGAATATTTATATTTTAACTGATTGATGATTGCCAGCTGCTTCACGGAGGAGGAGTCTATTTATAGACGCTCAGCTGTTGGATGATCAGCGTTTATGAGGAACGTGGCAGCCTCACATCATGTTTTGTTATTTTGATTTTAAAAATAAATAAGTTACAAAAAGGACAAGAGCGCGATGTTATCATTCTGGTGCGCGTCAGGAAGAGAAGCCCCGTTAAAGCGGTGAAGTTTTAAAATAGCCGCCACAACCTGTACGTGGATTATTTTCAGAAAATCAGAGGAATACTTTGACAATACCCAGAAAAACAGGTAATTTGCTAAACTAATAAATTGATGGGAGTCGGCTTATATACGGGTTTCTTTAAAAATCTAAATTTGTAGGTCAAAATCAGAGGGT
>VXCM01006132.1:0-22459 GCA_014773175.1 Lucifuga dentata
TCGTTGTTAACCCGGGCCTCGACCGATCCGGTATGGAAGTCATAGGAATGATTCGCATCTTTGCTTCGGCATAGGTTTTACGTTGGATGCCCTTCCTGACACAACCCTCTGCATTTATTCAGGCTTGGGACCAGCACAAGGAGGACACTGGCTTGTGNGGATGCCCTTCCTGACACAACCCTCTGCATTTATTCAGGCTTGGGACCAGCACAAGGAGGACACTGGCTTGTGCCCCCTTGAGGCTGCATTATATCAAATGAAAATTAGATATTGAAAGATTAGGGGATTTGGCAAAATAACACAAAAACTAAAATATGGTTTATTTTGGAAAATGGCAGTAATGTAACTACTATGGTCCTTTAAATTTACTCTGAATGCACCATGAGGATGATAACAAGGACGGAAATCAAGCAGCAGCATTCTTGGAATAAATGATGGTCTCTGAGTTGAGAAGCTCTTAAATGGTTTAAAGGACCAGACCTCCATTGGTTTCAGTTCATTCTGCTATTAAAATCAACTTGTTGATACTTGAAACGTTCTTGGGATAGGTAATCCATCATCACCAACAAGACATGTATTCAGGNTTTAGTGTTTAAGCACAATAAAAAGTGTGGGGTGAATGTATGTCTCCACCGGGGAATACAGTCCCAAAAGAAGACCTGTGTTTATGGAAAAATTTAAAGGACTGTGACTTCACAAGGCTGCGTAACTATTAACAGGTGAGACAGGTGAAACATTGAGTTTTAAGGTGGGTGTATCACTTGAGTATTTGATTTTGAAAGATTAAGAAATTTTGCAAAACATCAGGAAAGCTGAAATACAGTTTTATCCTTTAGGAAATGGTTGTCAGTGTTAGGCTAAAGCATGCAAAATGGTGGTATGGTCCTTTAATACCACAGATGAGCATACAGACAAAATTGAGTCCACTCCTGCAGACACGATGTGAGGTGATGTGAGAGATCGTCGTTCTCAGTTGAATCAGCGATGCTGCACTTACACTGTAGCCACAGAAACGCTCTCCGCTCGTTCGCCGCTTTCTGGGGAGGGCTCCTCGCCGCCGTGGGTGGCAGCCACCTGGGGCGTCCCACGCTGTGGCCCTTCCTGCCCTGTGGACTGCGGGCTGGTGGGAGCTGGAGCTGCAGCAGGAGAGGGAGCGGAGGCGTTTCCCTCACTTTGCTGTAGGTCATGGATAGAGGAGGAGCTAGATTTGGGTGGGGCGGGAGAGGAAGAGGAGGAGGAAGANAGGTCATGGATAGAGGAGGAGCTAGATTTGGGTGGGGCGGGAGAGGAAGAGGAGGAGGAAGACTCAGTAGGAGGGGTGGAGCTGTGCTGAGGAGGATCTGCTGAGGATGGAGGTGCTGCAGGAGAGGAGCTCGGCTGCAGCTGGGAGACAAAGAGAGAAAAGTTACTAGACATCATTAGTTTGATGGAATCTTATGGACTGTTGGGCCATGGTTTATGCTTCTTTTTTGTAACTGTATGACCTCTGTATGACCTCTTCAAACTGGTCTTACCCTGAATTCTTTGCCAAATTTTCGAAGCTCCTCCAGCTGGGATCTTTGCTGGACAGAAGGAGCTGAGGAAGAGAAGAGAGGTAGAGGTGAAGAGCTGTAAACACTCATCCTCAGATATTATCCACATCACTGCTGCCGAAAAGCCAATAACTAATGCTGATGTTAATCGTAAAAAAACATGTCGGAACACATAGCAACAAGCGTGTGGAAAGCGTGGAGGAAGAGAAAGCTGCTACCTTTGCTGCTCTTTGCTTCCTGTGGACTGTTCAGACTCTCGTTTCGCTCTTTAGCTGCTGAGCTGAGGATTTCATTGACTGTGGGAGGAGCGAGAGGAAGTTCTGATCAATGATCTTTAACAGCCATGTTTTAATGTATTTTCAGATAAAGTTCCAATAATTTTATGATGCAGAATTGATCATTTCACAAGTCTCACCATCAACAGGGAAGAGGGGGGTGGGCCCAGAGGGTTTGGTGGTGGTTGCTGTGGTGACAGAAGAGGAGGAGGAGTCCAAGTAGGCGGGGCCAGGCAGGGGAAGGTCCTGGGGAGGAGCATCTGGTTTTGGCGTGCGAGAGACTGAAAGGTACGGAGACAAAACGAGCGAGACAGAGGCGGTGAAGAGGACCGAGCGAGGAAAACACGAATGAGGACAGATCTCTCTTCGTGATAAAATGTTAAATATAAACAAAATAATGAATAAATATTACATATATATAAAAGGACCATACCACCCATTTTGCACATGCGTTTATGGAAAAAGTTAAAGGACCATGACTTCATAAGGCTGCGTAACTATTAGCAGGAGAAACATGGATTTATAAGGTGGGTGTATCGCTTGAATATTTGATTTTGAAAAATTAAGAGATTTTGCAAAATATCAGGAAAGCTGAAATACGGTTTCATCCTTTTTTATCCTTTTGGAAATGATTGTCAGTAACGTAACATGTATGAAAATGGAATATATTAGACTCAAACATGCATGATCACCGGGTATGGTCCTTTAAAACTGGTGAATGTAGCTTCATTTAGTCAGCTTTTAGGTTTTTTAATTTTAAGAAATTTGTATCCACCCCAAAAACTTTTTTGGGGACATTTTCACCCAAAAATATTAAATATTTCAACACTTCTCTACTTTGGCTGTTTTTTTTTTTTTTTANTTTTTTTTTTTTTTTAAATGGGTATATGCAGCAAAAACCCCTTTTAACATTTACAAACTGGTCATCAGGGTTTTAATCTGATGGTGTTGTATGTTTTTATGAACTGTCGTTTTATGTGGTTTGCGTGGACAAATAAAGTTTCAGCAGTCAGGAACCTGTGTAAAGTCAGAACAGCACAGCAACACGTAACACGGCTGTGATGTGTGTATGAACGTGGCTTCTGTTTTTACCTGCAGGTGAGGACTGGGAATTTGGGCCGCGCAGGGTTCTGCTGCTCTGAAGTCTCTGAGATTTCGGAGAGGTTCGAGTAGTAACTGAGACAGACAGAAAAAGAAACAATCTCAAAATTTTCTCACAAACGGAATGAAGTCTGCATGGAGGAGGACAGAAACTGATTTGCTGCTGCTGTCTGTCCCTACATAACAAGCATCCAGCATCCCACTTTTACATGTTAAAACCCTCGTGCATCAAGTCAACATTACATCTAGATAGGGCTGGGTGATAAATTGATTTAATCGATTAATTCGATTTTACGTTTTGGCATGATGTGTAAATGGCTGAATCGGAAAATCGAGATTTCAAAAAACAGCTAATATCTAACTATTTTTAACGGGGAAAATGCAGCAGTGGGTCGCTCTCCGTCAATCAAGCCCATTCCCGTTTTGTGCGTGTTAAACCTACAAACCTTGTTTATACTTTCCGTGAGTCCGTGAGGGTCTGCTAGGCTGCACCTGCCGGACGCAGACGCGGGGACGCGGTTATACCTTACCAATCAACAGTCCTTCACATTTGTTGATGCCACGCCCACCAAGCTTTCAGCAGGTCAGATGTGTTAGCAAGATGGCAACAAACACTTTGACTGAGGATGAGCTTGTTTCTAAAAAAGGTAACGTCACTTCATCACGTCAGTCANAACAAACACTTTGACTGAGGATGAGCTTGTTTCTAAAAAAGGTAACGTCACTTCATCACGTCAGTCATTAAGAAGTAGTTTGGTTTTGCACTTCACAGCATGGAGCAAACCAGCGTGTTCTGTAAAGTTTGTAGGAGCTGCTGCTACTAAAATAAAATAGCAGCAGCTGTGACAAACATGCAGCTGGGTGGCAGCAATGCAGCGCTGCNTGCTACTAAAATAAAATAGCAGCAGCTGTGACAAACATGCAGCTGGGTGGCAGCAATGCAGCGCTGCGAAATACAAATCTGCATTCAAAGCACAGCAAAAAAGCAAATGGTGTTGCTGCATCATTTTCTAGTGTCATGGCATCTGATCAGAGGGTCTTCATACGGCGGAATACTGTAACATGTCAGAGCATCAAGCCAGAGGCAGCAGACAGGCTGATGTTCCTCACAAGGAACCTGGACATCACTGTAAAACCCTTTTATTTTAAAAGTTTTTGTTTTGAAAGCCCTACAAATTTATTTAAAAGTTTCATTATTTGTTATTATTATTTTAATAAAGCAATACTTATTTCAATTAGTTTTTTTTTTTTTTTNTTTTTTTTTTTTTTGTTTTGTTTTTTTAGAGAGAAAAAAAAAATCGATTAAAATTGAGAATCATCCATCAGTGTGAAAAAAAAATTGAGATTTTGTTTTTAGGTCATATCGCCCAACCCTACATCTAGATAACTGTAACTTCTCCGCTGTGATCTTCATGCACACAATGTAAAAAGTTCCACTACAAACCCTTCATAAAGACTTAAGCTGCAAAAACATCCCACTCAAACTGCTCTCCCAGCTGTGATCCAGCTGTGGACCAGCTGTCTCCTTACCTCCATTGACAGAGGAGCGCGTGGTGTCAGCTAAGGCCTGTGGGTGGGACAGGGAGTGAGGCAGNCCTCCATTGACAGAGGAGCGCGTGGTGTCAGCTAAGGCCTGTGGGTGGGACAGGGAGTGAGGCAGGATGTGATTGGAGCAGGGGGGGCTGCTGGCTGATGGCGGGCTGCCCTGCGATTGGTGGGGAGAATACGCGGTTCTACTGGACAGCGGGCTGNTGATGGCGGGCTGCCCTGCGATTGGTGGGGAGAATACGCGGTTCTACTGGACAGCGGGCTGCTCCTATCAGAGGCCGGTTTGGGGGAAGACGAGCTGGGTGCCGAGTGTCTGGAGGAGCTCGGTGCTCCGGGTCGACCGGAGGCCCCCGCCCTCATGCTGCCGGCAGAGATCCCGATCTCCCGAGCCCTCTGGGGGAGTGGAATGTATTTACCTTCCCTGGAAAACAAGATCCAGGAAAAAGAGGCGGTCAGAAACGTTCTTGGAAAGTCTGTGCTGACGGTGCTGTTTTCAATCAGAAAGGAATTTCTGCAGCTCACAGACCTAACTCTGATACTCAAACACAGCAGAGAAGTCTCACAAAGTCAACTCTGGTACGAAGCGGGATATTTTCATCCTGCATGGATACAGATCGAATTTCTGTGCTAATTCCTGGTTTCATCCGAACCTGCTCAGAGGACAGTTTAAGACGGCCGAGTCTGTTTTAACGAGAAGCCTGAAACTATTTATTGTCTGTCAAATAATGGAAAAAAACTGATGACTTTAAATGATTTCTTTAATTTGTGATAAAACTCTGTAGTATATTTACAATTATAAAATCTTTGGAACTGATTCCATCACAGCAAATTCAGGCGTTTAAATGCTTTTAAACCAAACTTCTCTCTGACTTTGCAGATCAAGTTACAGGCTCATTACTTCTGTGTTCTCTGCTGATAATTTAAAAAATGAGTCATTTTTATTTGTTAAATACAGACGTCACTGACAGCCAATCTGACTTTATCAAACTCAACACAAGAAAACACAAAATCACATTAATAAATCCAAACGTTAATCAATACCTCCTATTTCCTGTGCTCAGGTCTCTTTAGCTATGATGATGGTGATAATTTTTAAAGTGAGTTTCCAAAACCAGCTACAGAAGTTATGATACATTTCTCTATGAAGGAGTAAAGTTGAGATGACTTTTTTCCAGCATTCCAGACTACAGGAGTGATGGGAATTCTGGGAATCCCCGCCCATCCAACCGCATCAGCCTCGGCTAACACGAGAAAAGCCTAACAGCTAGGCTAACGGATAAAAACAGTCAGAAATTGAGCCTAATAATACAAAAACGATTGATTTAACCCAACTCACATCATTTACTGTTCTGGAGAGGTAAAAAAAAACAAAAAAAAAAAAAAANCTTCCTACCTGCCGGCGGAGGTGAAGCTGGGGCTTCCCCTGTCCTCCCGCTCTCGGACCACAGCACTGTATTTGTCCTCTTCGCTCTTTCCTTCTTCGTTCTCCAGAGAAACCCGGCGGCGGTACTGCAGGCTGCTCTCAATTTCGTTGGCTAAGCGAGCCGCTCGTGCTTCCCGCTGACGGTAAACTTCTGAGTTCCCCTTCTCCAGAGGCATGCTGGCACAAAAACACAAAAACAGAATCATCAGGACGCAATCCTTCAAATGTGAGCATGAAATGCCGGTCGCTGGTTCGGGGAGACTCACGTGTACATGGAGAGGCTGGAGTCGTAGGTGGATTTGACGCCATACGTCTCCTCGTTAAACTTAAACATTTCGTTGGCATCCCAGCCGTTTGACTGACAGACGGAGAAAAAGCACAAAAGTCTAGCGCCATCCAAAGGAGGGCAAAAAAACATTCCTTCAGAAACACGTCTACTATTAACAGGTTAGCAGTCATTTATTTACTCTAGATTTTATGTGTGTGTGTGTGTGTGTGTGTTTGCTCACTGCGCCTGATTCCAGCTCGAAGTTATCTCCATTTCCGTCTCCATCCCACCTCTGCAGAACCTTCTCTCTGTGCTCCCCGTTCACCCGTGAAGAGCTGATGGCCGTATCCGTGAAAGTGTCTACACGCACACACACGTACACACGCACCCACACACACACACACACACACACACACACACATACACACACACACAGGTCAATGTTAAATAAAACTAATTTTTATTTTTAAGAGAGGTGTTTATGCTGCCATCTCATAAGAACAAACACGTCCAACTTTGCACCTTCAATCTTCAGCTTAAAGGACCATACCAGTGATTTTGCATGTTTGAGTCCAAGATATTAAATTTTCATACATGTAACGTTACTGACAATCATTTCCTAAAGCATACTACTGGAACGGTGAATTAAAAATGTTTTTCCTACCTTCCAGACCTCCATTGGTTTCAGTTCATTCTCTTATTAAAATCAATTTGCTGATACTTGAAACGTTCTTGAGATAGGTAATCCATCATCACCAACAAGACGTGTATTCAGGTTTTTTTTTAGAAGTTATGTAATTTTAGCATTTCAGTGCAATAAAAAGCGTGGAGTGAATGTATGCCTCCACCAGGGAATATAGTCCCAAAAGAAGACCTGCATTTATGGAAAAATTTAAAGGACCGTGACTTCATAAGGCTGTGTAACTATTAGCAGGAGAAACATGGATTTTTAAGGTGGGTGTATCACTTGAATATTTGATTTTGAAAGATTAAGAGATTTTGTAAAATATCAGAAAAGCTGAAATACAGTTTTATCCTTTTTTTGAAATGATTGTCAGTAACGTAACATGTATGAAAATTGAATATATTAGGCTCAAACATGCAAAATGGCCGGTATGGTCCTTTAAGTCCAGAAGATAAATTGTAATGCATTAATTTAACATAAAGTGGATGAATATGGAGCCAAAAGTTGCTTTCATTTTCTTTCCAGAAGCACAACGCTGACATGAGAAAATTCAGCTTCTGAGAAGGCTTAGATTCTATTTTATGATCAAAAGGACAGTGAAATTCAGCGGTCAGTGTAACCTGGCTCAATTAATATTTAACTAAAACTTAGAAGGATTATTTAACGGCAGTATCACTATTTTATGGAGAACATGTTATATGTTATAACATGTTATAAATTCTTAATTTATACAAATAACTTTCTTTCCATGTGGTCAATACAGCCTCACATGGAAAACTTCATCAACCCGTGTGTGTGTGTGTGTGTGTGTGTTTGTGTGTGTGCATGAAGTTACCTTTGACAGCGANCCCGTGTGTGTGTGTGTGTGTGTGTGTTTGTGTGTGTGCATGAAGTTACCTTTGACAGCGAAGTTGAGGTCCACGTCACGGCAGGTCATGGTGACCAGGTCGTTGGGGCTGAAGATCATTGTGTCAGTGATATCTTCAATCTTGGGGAGGGAGAACTGGCCTCCTCCTCCTCCTCCTCCTCCTCCTCCTTCCTCACCTCCCCCACCTCCATCTCCAGCAGCTCCATCGCTCCTTTTATGAACAGCATCCACAGCCAGCTCACACTGACACAGAAAAGTACCAAAATAAAAGCCCTGACAGAAGAAATGAAATGAACGTGCTGAATCCGAGGAAATGTTTGTACCTGTGAGCTCAGAGTCTTGAAGATTCCTTCGTACATCGTGCCGTTCTTCACTCTCACGTCACACGTGGAACCCTGCAAACACATGCTTCAGTCTTTTTGTGCGTGCGAAAGAAAACTTTATGTCTTTTGCATCTCCAGGTGATGCTGTGACTTCCTGTTATCTTCACCTTATAGCTCCACACATTGCCTGAGAGACGGCTGAGATACACACCCTCTCTGAACTAACTCTACAATAAAAAATATCACCTACTGTATTGAATGAACACACCCAGATGTTCTTTTTTCTTCTTTTTTTTTGTACATTTCAATATTTGACATACAGGCAGTCCCCAGGTTACGAACGCCCCGACTTACAAACGACCCATACTTATGAACAGACCGCCATAAAGCCTATTAAATTAAAAATTCGAGTTACATACGATTCATAATAACGAACGGTGCACTACTTTATGACGCACGTCAAAACAACAGAAGAATGCCTCTTCTGGCGTGCAAGACATCAATGAGCGAGAGTAAGTGTTAACATACATGTTTTTTTTATACGCCCCCCCCCACCACACACACACACATTCTCTCTTTCTACGATGTTTTAGGATATCCGGAAGTGTTTCTTTAATGTTTCTTATGCATAGAAAGGTAAAATATAANTACGATGTTTTAGGATATCCGGAAGTGTTTCTTTAATGTTTCTTATGCATAGAAAGGTAAAATATAAATGCTAGATACACACCTTACGTAATTATTCCGACTTACGAACAAATCCGACTTACGAACAGCCGTGGGCACGGAACTTGTTCGTAACCCGGGACTGCCTGTATTATATTTCTTCAACAATTTGGCATCACGAACAGGACCCCAATACGTAAAAACAAAACAAAAAGTACTCTGGGTGAGTTGAGCTTTAAAGAACGCGTGCCTGTGGGAGGTATTTAGAAGACTTTTACATTTTTTGTTAATGAATTGAAAATTGGAAATGATATAAATCTGGACCAGGTGTTCAGGCAGAGAGAAATTCTACTCACCACTACTGCGGTGAGAAAATGAAGCATCCGGGCATTGTTGTAGACACCTTCAAATATCTGCAAATACAGATGATATGTATGTTGGTTCTACAGTGGAGGACAAATGGAGCAACTGTAACAACACGGGCAACCACTTATTCTAAAGTGTCATCTTATTAATTTATATGCTTTCACTCTTTTTTTGTGTTGAATTGTCCGTATGTTGAACAGAGAGCAAACAGCAAACAAACAACATTCTTGACAGAAATCCTAAAGAAGAAATATGTGTTTTCTTTTGGGACTTTCCACAGGGAGGTCAAAGGTCAGGTATGTGACAGGACAGTGCCACTTCCCTTGACTGTCATGTGATGTCTGGTTTAAAGGACCAATCAGCTATGTTTTGACCAGATAAATTACAAGTATATTCATATGTGTAACTGATTAGTTCAGGTGAGGTCAGTCAATCATAATTAAAAATATGGGGCTGTTTACAAATATTATGGCTGTAAATAATCGTAAACGATGCCAGAAAGTATAAATACTTAGATTTAGTTTATGTCTCGTTTGGTCGCTGTATTGAAAGGCCTGTTAATCCGTTTAGGAAGTAACATCAGGTTTCAACCCTGGCTTTTATATTTTGATCATGGGAATGCCAATTTGTTTAAAGCCAGATCACGGATTGTGTCTTTACTGAGGACACTTTAGCAGACGACAGTCATTGGAACACTTAAAAAACATGTTTCCCTCATATTCAAACCAGAGGGGTAAAGTCTCAGAGAGGCTGTATATGATATTAAGGGAATTGTTGTAGTTTCTGTTTTTAGTGACTTTTCAGCCATTTTTTTTTTAATGTTCTATGCTTCTTAATGTGTTAATACCTCTACCAAAAATGTTAACTTTTTCCCATCAGAATATCTCAATGAATAAAATGCGAATTTTGATGAAATTCTGTAAAAAGTGGGATTTTGGAAGAGGAACAGTTGATCTAAATCCAAGATTTCTTCCACTTTCTTCAACACTGCAAGATTTAACAGCATTTTTGTCAAATTGTCAATAACAAAGACACCGATCATAATGGGAAAAAAAAGTCAGGTATGTTTATCCTATGATGTACTATCAACAATGCAATTTAGCCCAGATTCAGATTCAAATATAAGGTCAGACAGGACTGTTGGGCCTTGGTGAGTTCCTCTCATTTTTATTCACCGAATGTCCTTATTTGACTTTTTGACAATTGTTGTGTGACATGCCATCAGTAAAAAAGAAATATCAATGCCAAGTCTTACTAAATAAAACAGGACTTCACATTGTTTGGAAGCTACAATACAACACGAAAGGCTTGGTTTCTGATAAACACGTTGATTTATAAGCATCGTCTACTTACAGGAGATGACTGATTCTGTGATGGCGGCTTCATTGTGTTCCTGGTCCTGAAAAGCACAAAGGTGAAAATGTTAAAAACCAGTTAAAAGCCAAAAGCCTCAACAAAAACAAATCAACGATGCTACTTCTGCGAGAACAATAAACACAAGCATCACAAAGGCAACTAACAGCCTTACAAGCTAGCTAGCGAGCAATTTGACATCGTGAGATTTGGGAAAAGATATATTTGCAATAATAATTTAGACGGTTACTTTTGGTGAAAAAGTCGGAAAAGCTGTCTTTTGTTATTCAGAATAGTAACATTAGCTAAATCGGCTAACGTTAGCTAGCTTTGGCGTAGACGTCGACTTTTATGTGCCACCTAAAAAGACACTGCCTAGCCTTTAGCAACGATGCTAGCATCGCGTTAGAATCTAAAAAGGCGAACTAGTCTTGGTGTGTAACGTGTACTTTTTCGTCATGTGCATCCCTGTTCTTCCAGTCTCGTCGTTCCAGCGGAAAAGTCACACGGTTTGACAGGCCAAACACACGATACACCGCTGAAAAACAACAACAAAACACAGCAGTGGCGGTGTTTGATTTGTCAGAACCCTGTAACTGCTGCACGTGATGCGGGTCGCTGCGGCGGGAGGAGCAGGCTCTGGCATTACAGTACAGATAAAATATTGTCGTTTTTGCACAACACGCTTAGATGCTATATTAAGTCACTATTTTATTAATGTAACTAGACGTAAAGAGGGAAAGTTGGCACAAACACGTATTGCATTATACGCAAACGGGCTCACCCGAGATCTATTAACGAGCGCACCGATAGTTAGTCCATCCCACAGATTTATTCTGAAACCTGATTGGCGGAGCTTTCCGTCAATCACCTCTGATCTTTTTTATGATTGGTTGTATTTGTGTCAATTATAAATCAGGCGGATTTTCCTAAAGCCGGTGTTAGTTAAGGTCATGTAATCAGTTATTCATGTGGGTTATTGAAATGCTGCCTGCGTTTATTCTGGCGCGAATAAATTATCAAAAAAACAAAACAAAACAAAACTACAGCTCTGTGCTTTGATCCTGGCTATATTCAGCCTCACAGAGACATAAAAGCAAATCTGCCATTAAGAGACATTTATCAAAAGACCTTTCAGCATAGCTTGGGCCATAAAATGTCGAACTTGAGTGTCAGTGTTATTTGCAACATAAATATTTCAGGATTTTAGCTTTTTATTTGCTGGTAGCAGCTAAACACAATGGCTGTTTGTTTTATCAAAGCCAATTTTAAATGCAAAACCAGTTCCTCACGTTTGGCATTATAAAAATTTTGCACTAGAACATTCTGCAGTTAAAAAATTGCCATCACTTGTTGTATCTGTTCCATGAAAATTGTATATGTGTAAACTCAATTTTTCTTTGAATAAAACTCAGAACCTTCTTAAAGCACTGAAATTTTTAAAGTCACATTTCTGATAAATGTAATGCATTAACTGTTAATTGCTTTTAATTTGTAATTGTCTTATATGGTGGTTGTTTGGATGCTGCCCTGCTGCAGAATTCCCCTCCACCAGCAACTATAAAGAATCTGAATCTGAAAAACGACTGTCATGGAAAAGGTGAACTACAGTACCTGCATGTAGGAAATATATGCCCAGTGACTAGAAAAAATAAAAAACCTGCAAGAAGCAAACCCTTTCCATTTCATGTCATTATTAACAGCTGCATTCAAAAGCAACTATTTCCACACTTACTTCACATGTGAATGGATTTCTAGAACAGCTCAAAGTGTTACCTTAGCATTTGAAAAGGCACGACTGTGGGTGACAGGAAATCTGGATTGAGTTTCCTAAAGAAGAGGTGAACAATGAAACAAGGTACCTCATCAAAAAGCTGGTCATATGGGACAGCGCTTGGTAAACGAACTTCAGGGATGCCATTTCCTCTCTATCCATTCTGCCCTCATAATACAACTGTGGGGTACAGTGGATACTTCATCAGACCATTTCCTGTGGGCTAAGAGACATCAGCGCTGCACTTGATGACTGGAAAAAGATTATCTGATAAATCCCAGTTACAACTGCACCAACCATAATGGCAGATTGGGGTGTGGACACTGGAATCACCGTCACGTTCCTGCTGCATTATTCTGCTGGAAGTGCATGTTTGGGAAAAAAGTAAACGTAGCTATGAAGGGATACATCAAGTCAGCAACAATGCAGATACTGAACAATGCTCATGTTGATATTGATGTGTGAAAATACACCACATGCCACCACCAGCCTTCACCTTTGACCTCAGACAGGATGGATCCGTTTTTATGCCACAGTCTGACCCAAACAAGTGTTACCAAAAGTGACCACAAATGTTTCAAAGCTTCACACGTTAACGGTGCTGCTGGAAGTGAATATGGATTCCCTCATCACAGCTCCAGTTCAGGATTCCTTCTCCAACATTTCCATCCATTAATGCCTCAACCATGATTTTTAAAGTCAATTTTAACATGCTGTGTGTCAAACATTAATCTGAGGGGTGTGTGCCTTAGAAAAAAAAATTATGTACAGATGTCTTTCTGCATAAATGGGAAAGTTCTTGAGAAAATTAACAGGGATCTGTCGAGGGAACCCATGAAGGAGTTAATTTTTTTCAGCACTTATGATTCAAACACACGGGAAAAAATGAGCAAACAGCAAACCACTGTGTTTCACTATATTTATATTATATCATTATCATTAAATTCAATGTAGTACCTGAAACTAACCACACAGGGAGGACAAAACTTGCCCGCCCTCAACACACGGTCCCAGCAAAGAGAGAAAAAAGACAGAGAAAGGCACAAAGAGTTTTAAAACTGAGAAAAAGACAGAGAACATGATGATTAGGGGTAAAAGGTGCATATACAGACGAATATATGACTCAGAGCAAAGACAAAATAGAGACCAGTTGAAACGTCACAGACTGGGTGGGTGTGAGGCGCTTAAAGAACCAGGCAAGCTTTAAACTGAATGATAAATGAAGACAGAGCAACACAAATGCAGGCAAAGGCTGATGGCAGGACGACAGACACAGAAAGGCACAAGTAGAAAAAGTCGGTATTTTCATTGACATTTTTGTTTTTTCTATTTGCTTTTTTCCCATGAATGAATGGAGGATGAGGTTGAGGAGGAGAAGACAGCATGAAAGAGTGAGGGACAGCCTTGAAAACGAGGCATTATAGCAAGTTTTTTTTTTTTCCCCTTCNATGAAAGAGTGAGGGACAGCCTTGAAAACGAGGCATTATAGCAAGTTTTTTTTTTTTCCCCTTCTTTTTATCCCAAAAATAAAAAGGCACAAAGAAATTTCAAATGAATTACAGGTCGGGTAGAACAAGAGTTACACATACATGTAGTAAGCATACAAAATAAAAAGGTATCTTAAAAACAAATAAAATTAATACTATTATTCTGACCGTCATTATTATGTCCATCAATATTATTGTTATTGGTATCAATAATTTCTCTCTGAAGGAAAATAAATCTCTCCCAGTTCAGCCTTTTTTGTAGCAGAGAGAAAAAGAGAGAGAGAGACAAACTGAGTGATGCTGCTGAGTGACTGAGGTAAATGTTTCCTGCCTGCTCCAGTTTATGTGCCGCTTAGTCCCAAAACGCCGCCATCTCCGCTGTTTAGAGGAACCCAAACGCAACGCCATTACAAATCAATCAATCAATCATTTAGAACATCTGCACACTAAGGGTCCACTCCTCGCACCTGAGCAACACAAGACAAAATGTTTTTTTTACTATCAAGTTTCAGCTTTTAGAAAATGTCTGACAAGATCATGACAGCTCACCTGGATGTACTGAGTTATTTAAAGTTATTTCTTTATAACTTATGTTAATTTATGTTGAGTTATTTCCACCGAAATTACACATTAAGTTCGTTTTGTTTTTTAGCATGTTAAAGGACCATACCACCATTTTCCATGTTTGAGCCTAATATATTCAATTTTCATACATGTAATGTTATTGACAATCATTTCCCCAAAGCATACTACTGCAATGGTGAATTAAAAATGTTTTTCCTACCTTCCAGACCTCCATTGGTGTCAGTTCATTCTGCTATTAAAATCAACTTGTTGATACTTTAAACGTTCTTGGGATAGGTAATCCATCATCACCAACAAGACGTGTATTCAGGTTTTTTTAGAAGTTATGTAATTTTAGTGTTTAAGCGCAATAAAAAGCGTGGAGTGAATGTATGCCTCCACCGGGGAATATAGTCCCAAAAGAAGACCTGCGTTTATCAAAAAATTCTGACGACTGTGATTTCATAATTTTGCACAACTATTAGCAGGTGAAACATCTATTTTTTAGGTGGGTGTATCACCTGAATATTTGATTTTGAAAGATTAAGAGATTTTGCAAAATATCAGGAAAATTGAAATATGGTTTTATCCTTTGGGAAATGATTGTCAGTAACATAACATGTATGAAAATTGAATATGTTAAGCTCAAACATGCAAAATGGATGGTATGGTCCTTTAAAAACAACTGCGTAAAGGCTTTTGTAGCTGTAGAAGCCAAAATCAGAGAAACGGATCCTTGTGAAATTTCCACGGAAATTTTCCCTTGCAGATTAATAAAGTACTACTCTACTCTATTCTACTTGTGACATTACACAGATTCATTTCTCTTGGTGCTGAAGACAAGCATGAAAACTAAAGCCACTCCTACGTGTCAGGAAGGGACTGAATTTGCTAAAAAAAAAAAAAAAAAAAGTTAATAGTTTGAATGGTCTAGTTTTGCCATCTTCAGCACTAACATGAAGTAAACTTTGTGATGTCATAAGGATCAGCTTTCCTGACATTACACAGCGCCCTCTACAGGCACGTAAACCACAACAACGTTGGGTGAAAAAGCAGCGATGTGAGAGATGCTAAACCTCATTTTACGTTTAGCTGCAGTGAACCTTTAAACTGCTGACAGTTTTTTTAATGGAAGTCACTGTAACGTTCTCTCTGTACAAGTGAGACAGCGATGCATTGGGTCTATTTGCCACCCTGTTAGTGTGTGTGTGTGTGTGTTTGGCCTCTGGCTAGCGTGTGCTGTCTTGGCAGGACCACTCTGAGGTATTGTAACTGCTGGCTTCACAGGGCTCAAGCTCTCACTATGGTTTTTATTTGCACATACAAGAGCCTGCTGTGAGGCGTACCGGCAAAAAAAGCTGATCTGAGTTAACATAAACGTACCGCTAGTTAGTGTTGTGAAGCTGCTCTCACCCGTCTCTCCGTCTGCTTCATCTTTCTCTCTCTCTCTCTCTCTCTCTCTCATATAGTGTTAGTACTTANTCTCTCCGTCTGCTTCATCTTTCTCTCTCTCTCTCTCTCTCTCTCTCATATAGTGTTAGTACTTAGTCCTTTTACACCTCGTCCTCCACCTCTTCACCTCCACCTTGCTAACAAAATAAAAATACTGGTTATGAATGGCTATGATGTACACCGCCTCATCCAATCTCCCTTTCGCTCACACACTCACACTCTGACACACTCTCTCCCCCCCCTCCTGCCCTTCCCTTCATCAGAAGAAGGAGTACTGGTTATCGATGGCTCGGGGGGCCCTCGCTCCTTCCCTCTCTTCTCCCTCCACGGCTTCTAGCTGGCGGAGAGGGGTGTCCCTGTCCCTTTCCTCCCAGTCCTCCACTCCACCTCCACTACCACCTCCACTGCCGCCACTTCCACTTCCACCTCCACCTCCTCCGCCACTTCCTCCTCCTCCTCCTCCTCCTCCTGTTGTTGTTGCTGCCATGGTCGCCACTGTTGCTCCTCCTGCCAGTTCGTCCCTCGTCTCAGTTCCTCGTTCCTGAGGCGGGGTGGGGGGTGGTGGTCGGCCAGGTGGCAGGGGAGGCGGAGGAGGCTGAGGAGNAGAGAGAGAGAGAGAGAGAGAGAGAGAGAGAGAAGGGGGAGATGAGAGAAATGTGTAAATAAAGGAAGACAAGATGGGGAGGAGGAAAGGAGTCCAAAAAGTGCAAGGAGTGAATTGACAGCGTGGTAAAGAGGGAGAGAAAAAAAAAAGAAGATGAGAGTGAATACGTTGGTTAGGCGGAAGAAGTCTGCAGTCATGGAGTCCATCGGAGTCATGGAAGCAGTCCAATTCACTGAACAAACACACATTCACACACACTCTTTTCTGATGTGAACTTTACATTTACCTTACGATCAAACTCATGTAAAACAGGCTTATAAAAGGGAAATCAATTAGTGATTATTGATCACTGACATTCATGATCAAGGATTAAAAAAAAAAATCTAAAGAATTGTTTGCAGTCTTACCCATCACCAGAAAATGTCATTCTGTAAATTGACCAGCAGATGAAGCTGTTTAAAGGACCATACCACCCATTTTGAATGTCTGAGACTAATATATTCAATTTTCATGCACGTAACGTTACTGACAATCATTTCCTAAAGCATACTACTGGAACGGTGAATTAAAAATGTTTTTCCTACCTTCCAGACCTCCATTGGTTTCAGTTCATTCTGCTATTAAAATCAACTTGTTGATACTTGAAATGTTCTTGGATAGGTAATCCATCATCACCAACAAGACGTGTATTCAGGTTTTGTTTTTTTTAGAAGTTACTTAATTTTAGCATTTAAGCGCAATAAAAAGCGTGGAGTGAATGTATGCCTCCACTGGGGAATATAGTCCCAAAAGAAGACCTGCGTTTATGGAAAAATTTTAAGGACCGTGACTTCATAAGGCTGCGTAACTATTAGCAGGAGAAACATGGATTTTTAAGGTGGGTGTATCTCTTGAATATTTGATTTTGAAAGATTAAGAGATTTTGTAAAATATCAGGAAAGCTGAAATACAGTTTTATCCTTTGGGAAATGATTGTCAGTAACGTAACACGTATGAAAATTGAATACATTAGCCTCAACCATACAAAATGGGTGGTATGGTCCTTTAACAGTTATGTCTTGGTTCAAATGGCACAATTTATGGAAGTTGCCGGGATTTTCAGGTCTGAATTGATTAAATTGTAATATATTTTACACTGTATGTATATTAATACCTTCTCCCGTAATGTCTTTTCTGTCTGCCACCGTTTTATCCAGACTGAATATGCATTAAAAAAAAAAAATATCGCCGCAAACTCAAACAAGCATTCCCTCATTTTTCACACCCTCAGCTCATTTCTCAGAGTCCGGTCGCACTTACACACAGTCAGAGATGGGGGTTGATGGAGAGTCGGGATAGCGCGTGGTGATGACATCACAGACTGTAGGCCGGCTGCCTGCCCTGTCCCGGCCTGCAAGGGATGAGGCAACGGACACAACAGACAACAAGGACAGCCAGGTCAGAACAACGATGGGTGCAATGGGTCAGAGGGCAGATGGAAAGCACTGGCCCCTTATGTAGGCGAGCTGAGCTTGTTACTAAAATATCTGTCGGTAACATAGACATTTTACATGATTAATTTCAAAACATAACTCCAAAATAATTTTAAATGGCAACATGACATAACATGGCAGACTCCTGACAACAGAACAACAACTGTCCTCTGATAAGGCATGGTCTGACTCTGATTTTGGTCTAAACAGATGAGTGCAAGCCATTCTGCCATTCCTTCATTCTGCCATTCCACATTCTCCAAATATCTGACTTAAACTAGGCAGAAAAGCGAGGAGGTGCAAAGAAAGCCAGAAGAGATGAGGCAGATCATTTACAGGGAAGACACTACAGAGGATGTATTGAAATGAAATGACTGAGGAGGTTTCGTCCATTCAAAGAGGTCCATCATGTGAATAACGGTTTTCATGTGGAGATTAAATGGCAGCATGCAAGTCTTGGCAATTGTAGATGTCATGCAGCATCTACATGAAACAGCACAGAAAAACATGGCCCGTATGCATATGTACACACAGATTTGAATGTTTTGACAGATTTCGTAAAAGCTCAACAACACACACACACACGCACAACGAGAGTGTTTGGATTATTGTCAGCTTGCTCCCAACAGGCAGTAGGGCTTCCTGTTGAATCACTTATAGCAAACGCCTTAGTGCAAAAGGTTCTTTCATGAAGTATTTTAAGCCTTATTGCTTATTCTGAACTGACCGGACTGGATAGTGTCCTCTAATCTAAATGAGGCCACCCCCAGATTTAAAAAAAAATCATCAATATGCTGTTTGTTTTACAATTTATTGCACAGGAAATGACAACAATATATAAAATAAATGGAACTAATTAGTTTTCTAGAAGAATTAGTCACATAAAGCACTTTAAAGTCATTTCAGGCTCAGACTTTGGTTTGGTCAAAGTAACCTCCTCTGGCCAATCAGAATTCTCTAAACCTTTTGCTTCTCTTTTGAATGGATATAATTTTGGCATCATTTTGATGAATGTTTTGGATCGTTGTCCTGTTGAAGAATGACATTTTGACCAATAATTGGTAAACTGGATGGAATTGCGTGTCTTTGAAGGATGGAATGGTAATTCTCTTTCTTCATAATTCCTTTAACTTGGACCAAGTCTCCACATCTCTCTCCCCCAAAATACCCCACAGCATGACTGAACCCTCCCATGTTTTACATACGAGCAGCAGCATGAGCAGACTGTGCAGCACGTTAATCTAAAATGATGTGGGAGAAGGCAGACAGCAGCAGCTATTGAATAGAATGTTAAAACACATCAGCAGAGAGTTGGAACACAACAGGAGTGCTGCACTAATACAGACTGATGCCTTCATTAAAAATCATTTCTGTAGCCAGAGTGGCTACATAATGTGAGAATTATTGACTAATTATTCTTGAAAACTAATTAGTTTTATTTATTTTATGTATTTTTGTCATTTCCTGTGCAATAAACTGTAAAACAAACAGTGTATTGATGATTTTTTTTNTTTATGTATTTTTGTCATTTCCTGTGCAATAAACTGTAAAACAAACAGTGTATTGATGATTTTTTTTTTAATCTGGGGGTGGTCTCAAACTTCTGGTCTGTAGTGTACACATAGCTACCTAAATACTACATAACACAAGTATCCTTATATCTGATCTCCTCTGATCCTCCCTCTGTGGCTTAGAGTGGGGGTGTCACTCATTACCTGGCTGGCGAACAGCTGTGGCACCCACAAAGCTGATGAGCGTGACATCCGAGGCGCCGCCGGACTCCAGGGGGATTGGATGCACCCGGAAGTGCTCCAACATATCAAAGATGGATTGGAACCAAAGATGCTGTACGCGGCACTGACCATCCTCATTCAGGGACAGACGGAGGTGCTGTTGGTTAAGGAAGCACGTTCAGCTAGTTACTCCATCTCAAAGGTCAAAAGTCAACCAGGACATTCAAAAATACAATTAAGACCACTCCGCTCACCTTGGCCTTGCCCTGGAAGTTAAAGGTGAGGACATATTCACCACGGCGTGTCTCGCTCTGGCGTACCAGGAAGACACCGTGGCTTGCCGGCCCACCAGCCAATACCAGCTGGGCAGCCTTGAGACGTGACAGTGTGCCGTGGAACCACTGACACTCACTGAGTGGGTGCTCCACTGTCTCAGCAGACGTCCCCTCTGAGAAGAGGAAGGAGCCTGCAGGGGTGAAAGAAGCAGGCAATGCTTAATGCTTTTATATTTTAACAGCAAATCAGTATCGTTACAAACAAACAAGACAACAAGAAGCCTGGAATCACTGATGGTTAATACAGGCAAATCATCTGATCAAACCTGTTTAGAGTAACAAAAGATATTAACAAAAGATATTAGAATTAATCTGACAATAATATATGACAAACCACTGAAACAAACAAAAGTCCAGTTTTGTTTCAATTTTATTCTTTTAAATGACAATAAATCATGATAGAATTCACCTGTGGCATCAGGCGTCTCAGCAAAAGGTGTACCCAGACTAGCCCCGCCTCCCCCAAGAACCCGGCCATCTGGTTCATCCAGAGGGGCTCGAGGAGGCAGCTCTGGTGGGAGCGGGTCCATCAAAGGTGAAGAGCCTCCAATACCTCCATAACACACTAAGACGAGAAAAAGAGAGCAGCGCATATAAATGACAGAGCGCAGTGAAGCCGTTGCTTCCTGCTGGTGGCTTTTCCTGCCTGATCAATTCACGGATCCCAGTCTGAAGTTTACAAAAACAGACAGCTCGCCTTGTCAAAATTTGCTAATGCTGATTTTGCAAAACATCAACAGGGCGAGTGACTGGCGCATGAGTATAATGAAATGTTTATAAAGAACACGTGCCTCTCGTCTTTGGAGAGTCAGCACTGCATTACTGCACTGTCATCTTTATTTTTAACTACTATTCAGCCTTACGTTCAGCCTAAGTAGAAATCAATAAGAAGTATAATATACCTCTTAACTGACAGTTAATTATATATGAATGTTCCTCACAAACGCACATGCAGCAGAAAAGGATTACAGTAATGTCTTCACAGGGATGATCCATGAAGACATTATAAAAAAAAGACAGCCGAGTTCTGCAGGAAGCATGAAGACGCTCAAATCTCTCAATGTCACAAAGCCGCACACACTTACCTTGTGAAAGACGGTCAACAATCTCAGGCGTCCCACTAATATCTAGCTGCGCCCCACACACACCTTCAGCGTCTTCCTGTTCACTGTAGGAGAGAGAATGTGGTTGAAACCGTCACACACGGAGAACATTTACACTATTTTGTGTCAAAAGTTAGCATGCGAAGAAAATAACAGTAAACTAAATCACGTTTCAGGCAGGTGAGGCTAAAATTCAGGCACTGGCAAAAGAGACTCATCCAAATGAATTCAACTTTTTAACTTTGAGCTGAAGCACCATCACTTTAAGCTAGCTTAGACATTTTCTCTCCATCAGTTAACATTACCTCAGACAGATGCCGTTCCTGATGTCCCTCAGCCAGGCTCTCATCTGCATGGCATCACGAGTCTCAATCACGTACTGCACAGAGCCGTCCAGCTGAGGGAAAAAAAAAAGGCTTCAGATTTTATGGCTGGTGTATAATCATCTCCATCACTCAACTAAATGCACTGAAATTAATACCAAATCCAATCCCAGTCCTTGTAACTTTAGCTAAGCACAATGGCTTGTGTGGGTTTTGTTGTAATTTATCGCTCTAGGTGTTTGTATTGGTGAAGGAATCATGAAGGAAGGGCAAAATACAGGCATCAGTCCAGACTTCAATTTGGTCTCAGCTCATTTTCTTATGCTAGACTTTCTTATACATTATTTGAGCAGTTTCTTATCATTGATTCAAATGGAATCATCACTTTTAATAAACTACGACTGAGAGTCAGATGTGTCAGCTCAGTAATTTGGTACCACCTGAGCTTGAAGAGTCTGAATAAATAAATTAAAAAAGTAGAAACTGAGGAGGAGGCGATTACCTGCAGCAGGAAAGTGTTCTCCTTGTCAGGGACCTCCAAAGCTGTGGTGCTCCTCACATCCACAATAGAGCAACATGGGACAGTCAGTCTCGGCTTGGACAACTGGGGGGGAAAANAAAAAAAAAAAAAAAAAAATATATATATATATATATATATATCAAGGAGTGCTTTACTATTATACTAGTTCTCTTTACATTTCTGTAGAATTTTGTGCTGTATTTTAATAAAGCTGTAATGTATGCCTACTCCCTTATTTTTACTGTTTTTAAGCAAACAAACACTCAACATATTACAGGTTGCCTCCAATCAAAAACAGTATACAATTGTGTCTTTCAGTTTTTTTTTATTTGATGAGCTACAGCTTGCAGAAGCGTCGTGCTCAGGCTTGCATACTGCCTAGAATAAACTGTGATTATGGCTGTTTGCTGTATTTTGCCACTGCATTGATGTTAAACTGCCATCAAATGTGCAATATAAGTAAAGTTAAAGGACCATGCTGTCCATTTTGCGTTTGAGCCTAATATATTCAATTTTCATACGTTACGTTGCTGACAATCATTTCCCAAACGATAAAACCGTATTTCAGCTTTCCTGATATTTTGCTAAATCTCTTAATCTTTCAAAATCAAATATTCAAGTGATACACCCACCTTAAAAATCCATGTTTCTCCTGCTAATAGTTACACAGCCTTATGAAGTCAC
>VXCM01006133.1:0-29330 GCA_014773175.1 Lucifuga dentata
CATTTATTCGGGCTTGGGACCGGCACAAGGAGGACACTGGCTTGTGCCCTCTTGAGGCTGCATTAATGCAGGTCATATCTACAATACAAATAATATTCACTGTTCTACATTCAGGAAACCTAAGAAATAACATCTTATAAGCTCCTAGATGCTTATAATTTCTGTTCATTTATTTGAGGGTTTTTCAACTGGTATTGAGTTAAGAAACTGTAATTTCAGTATTCCACCACAAGATGGTACTACCTCATAAGTACAACACCACAGCAGCAACACCACTCAAGAAAATGTTCCTTCTGCTGCAGGTGATGGAGATGCTTAAAGGACCATACCGATCATTTTGCACGGTTTGAGCCTAATATATTCCATTTTTATACACGTAATGTTACTGACAATTATTTCCCAATTTCCAGTCCACCACTGGTTTCAGTTCATTCTGGTACACTATTAAAATCACCTTGTTGATACGTGAAATGTTCTTGGGATAGGTAATCCATCATGGCGAACAAGACATGTATTCAGGTTTTTTCGAAGTTAAGTAATTTCAGCGTTTGAGCGCAATAAAAAGCACGGAGTGATCTGAAAATGCTTCCTGTTGTCAGTTCTTCTAGGTCCTAAAATTTTTTACATTCACCGTTCCAGTAGTATGCTTTGGGAAATGATTGTCAGTAACGTTACATGTATGAAAATTGAATATATTAGGCTCAAACATGCAAAATGGCCGGTATGGTCCTTTAAGTTTTTGGTCAACTGAATGTTTAATTAAAGCATTGGTAAAGACAAAGTCACAGTGAAATAAGGAATAAAGTTATATAAACCAGTAGATGGGTGATCAATACAAATGGTCAACCACATATTTTATAGACATTTCTGAGTCTTTAAAGAATCACTTCTCAGCCTCTTTTCAGGGGAGCCTTTCTTTTAAGTTTCTCATTTTGTTAGTATTAGCAGTAGTACTACATACCACATCCTGTCCATTTAACTACACAGGACCTCAAAGACATGGTGAGGAATAAGCGACTCACGGCTGAGCCCCGATCTGTCGAAGGTGGTAGAAGAGCTGCGGCAGGTGAGTCTGCAGCAGCCGCTCAAACTGCAGGCACAAAGACACGACGCCCTGCAGGAGCACATACGCAGGTACAAATGCAGACATAAATGTGTGCAAATGGAACAATTCACAGAATGATTTGAAAATGTCAGAACTAATTACTTTTGGGGAATTCAAGTCAATGATAAAGAAACAGGAAGTGGTTTTAGACTGTATGGTCAATTAAGACAAGTATACTTTTCTTAGAGAAATCCCTTTGATTTGATTGCTGTGTGATGCAAAGTATATGGTCAGTACTGTTAAAACTTGTATCTGTATTGTATTTATTGTTGAAACTTATTTTCTATGTTGCCATCTTGGCCAGATCTCTCCTGAAAGAGATATTTTTTTTAATCTTACCTGGCTAAATAAAGGATTTTTTTTGTGTACACACCACCAACACAATTCCAGATGCCATAAAACAACACAAAAATAAATATATAAAATATAAAAAATAAAAATCAGTGTGCTTACCGAGGGAGAGGAGGAGATGGAGTGTAATCTGAAGAAGTAGCGGATGTACATCTCCCTGAATACACTGTACAGTTTTGAAGGCTCATTGTACAGGAAACACAAAGGTGCCACTAGGAGATGGGCACAGCCAAACACACGCACACAACACATCCAACCATGCACACACATGCTCCCTGTTTCATGCGGATCATATGTACAGTGAATACTGGAAGTTAACTAGTACATACTCACCATACATTGAAAACCCATGAAAAGGGATCACGCCTGTTAAAATGACATTTAAAGGTCAGTCCGCTTACTCCACACAAACACTCTGAGCGTGGTTTGCATTATCATTAACATGTTGCTAACTGAATTGTAAGAACATGTATGAATAATGTATGTTTGTTGTTTGACATGCAGAAATCCCGCTTGTCCTTTCCCCCTCAATATCAGTGCACAGTGTGTAACATGATGACTGTAACACTGCAGACTCACCGTTGGGAGGATAAACAACAGCACACTCCTCAACTCCCACTTTTCCTACGAGGCACACACACACACAGACAACAAAAATGAAGATTTATAACACCACGTCTGGGTTAATTGATATTCCCATGATGCACAGGTGTCTCTGCATGAACGCACACACATCTGAGTGCCTGTGGGCGACACTCAGACGTGTTTTTAAGCGCGAGTCCTTGGTGAAGTCTCACCTTGGATGTAGGATTTGGGAGGAGTGGCGCTGTTGTACTTGAAGTGTTCCAAGACGGCGGTGTCTCGAGAGAAACACAGCAACACCTGGGAACACAAGTTGAATGTTAAAGGACCATACCACCCATTTTGTATGTTTGAGCCTAATATATTCAATTTGCATACATGTAACGTGACTGTCAATCATTTCCCAAGCATACTACTGGAATGGTGAATTAAAAATGTTTTTCCTACCTTACAGACTGCCATTGATTTCAGTTCATTCTGGTACGCTATAAAAATCAACTTGTTGATACTTGAAATGTTCTTGGGATAGGTAATCCATCATCATGAACAAGATGTGTATTCAGATTTTTTTCAAAGTTTTGTAATTTTAGTGTTTAAGCGTAATAAAAAGTGTGGAGTGAATGTATGTCTCCACCAGGGAATATAGTCCCAAAAGAAGANTTTAAGCGTAATAAAAAGTGTGGAGTGAATGTATGTCTCCACCAGGGAATATAGTCCCAAAAGAAGTCCTGAGTTGGAAAAATTTAAACGACCATGACTTCATAAGGCTGTGTAACTATTAGCAGGTGAAACATCAATTTTTAAGGTGGGTGTATCACTTAAATATTTGATTTTGAAAGATTAAGAGGTTTTGCAAAATATCAGGAAAGCTGAAATATGGTTTTATCCTCTGGTTGTTATCTGGTGGTTATCCTCTGATTGTCAGGAACCTTACATGTATGAAAATTGAATATATGAGGCTCAAATACAAAATGGATGGTATGGTCCTTTAAACATGCATGCTGACTCTCATACACTCATGCACCACATCTATTTACATTAACTCAATTTCAGGATAATTCCTATATTACAGGAGCTCACATGCTCTTTGATACAAACCATGAGCCTCTCCTCCTTGTACACACAGGAAACACTTCTGTATGTATCACATGACCAGACTGACAACAGAGATTCTAGTTAATAATGTTTGATTTGATCGGCAATCAGAAACGGCCTTGAGCTGCCTTGGATCCTCTTGGGTAAGGCTTGTATGAAAGTAACACACCTGGAGCCAGCATCTGGAGATGTACTAAAGCAGACAGTAACAGGGTCTCAAGTGGCTCCTTGTTTCTCAAAATGACCCTATAAGTGGGAGCTCTTTCCATTACAGTCCCATTTCTGTGTCTTTTTGGAAGCCGACTTCATTTTCGCCAGCCACTTCAGCTGAATTACACTGGGGAAGGAATCATCTGTCAGAGCAAAAATGAGACCCGTAGCAATTTAGATGACCTTATTAACGGGAGATTACTTAAAGTCACAGCAGATGAGGCCTACAGTGCAGGTCCCAGCTGTCTCCTGAGTCCTGTCTGACCATAAAGATGAGTTGTTGGCTAAGGACAGTGGGTGGTCTACCGTCTTAGTTAAAGTGTTTTTGTCTGGTTGCATTAGATTGTATACTATAAGGCATTCTCTTAAGACAGGGCTGGATGTAAAGTATATTTTTTGAAACCACAAGAAAACAATTTAGACTTTAAGGAATTACCGTTTTTAATTGTTCTAAGATTCTTTCTAAGGACTTCCTAAGATCCTCAGATCTATCTCAACAGCACTTCTGGGAGTGCAGCCCCTACCCTCAGCGAATGCGTTCTTTCACTGCCTGGTGAGTTTACCATCAGTCAATATTGACAGTGATGCTGGGCGTTATTCTTGCTGTGCCTGTGTGCTTGTCATTGATTAGCGACGTGGAGAAGAACATGTTCACTGTCGCTAGCTGGTAGCTTTGTATCCTAAGTTGTGTAGTAGTTGAACACCAAAGGCAAACAGAGTAGCGACTAATGGAACAGCTCATAATGACTTGTGATCGTCTGTGCCGTTGTCCGGGTTGGAAATGCAATGCAAATATTGGACCACTGTCATAAAGTAGCTGTGCTTATTCTACACTAATTTGGGACAGTCAAATGATTCATGGGTGAAGATAAGAAAACTTTTGTACGGTGGTACAAATGGCTGTCTGGGTATAAGTATGTTGAACTTTTTAAATATTTCATCTGTTGTCATTTTCAAAAGTAAAACGCAGACACCCATGTAAAAACTATACAAACTGGCTGGGATTCATGGTCACGCCCTCTGTGAAAACAGGCGAATTTCAGCACGTGTGATACAGAGTATGAGAGGCAGAGTGAAGCGAGAGAGGAGAAAGCCCACCTGATAGAGGAAATCTTCAAACACAAAATAGTAGTCGTCATTACTGGCTGTGAGCTTCACATCCTGGCGGAAAAAAACATTTGTTGAACAAACAGCATTTATACCATGGCAAGGAAAAATGCACGTTAAAGGACCATACCACCCATTTTTCATGTTTCAGCCTAATATATTCAATTTTCATACATGTTACATTACTGACAATCATTTTCCAAACGATAAAACCATATTTCAGCTTTCCTGATATTTTGCAAAATCTCTTAATCTTTCAAAATCAAATATTCAAGCGGTACACCCACCTTAAAAATCAATGTTTTACCTGCTAATAGTTACAAAATTATGAAGTCACAGTCGTTAAAATTTTTCCATAAATGCAGGTCTTCTTTTGGGACTATATTCCNATTATGAAGTCACAGTCGTTAAAATTTTTCCATAAATGCAGGTCTTCTTTTGGGACTATATTCCCCAGTGAAGATGCTGCACTTTTTATTGCGCTTAAATGCTAAAATTATGAAACTTCGAAAAAAACCTGAATATACGTCTTGTTCATGATGATGGATTATCTATCCCAAGAACGTTTCAAATATCAACAAGTTGATTTTAATAGCGTACCAGAATGAACTGAAACGGTCTGGAAGGTAGGAAAAATTTTTTAACTCACCGTTCCAGTAGCATGCTTGGAGAAATGACTGTCAGTAATTATGTGTATGAAAATTTTATATATTAGGCTCAAACATGCAAAATGGCTGGTATGGTCCTTTAAAATGTAAAAGCTTTTAAAAATCATTTAGCTTTGGGAGAAGGAGCAGTTAATATATTATCCTAGCGATGTAGTGTCCTAAACCTGAACGCTGATGATGTAAAGGAGCATACCTTATAGATAAGGTTGTCCACTAGCAGGTCGTGTTGTATGACTCCGGCCTTTAGTTGTTCATAATGCATCACATCCTGAAATGGCAGAGATGAGCGTTCGCTTGTCAATTCAAGTTTATTTTATAGGCCAATATCACATAAAATGTCTGAAAGGGCTTTACAGGCCCACACAGCAATGGTTCTCAACTCAGCCCAAGCTCTCTGGGAAGTCAAGGAAAACTCCTGTAAAAAAAAAAAACTTGGCATACACAGCAATAAATGGAAAATACTTGGGGAGAGAGAGATCCCCAGAGTCAGAGGTAAGAAGTAGATCAATAACTAAGTCGGTATCTGAAAAAGCTCAAATTGCCTGTTAGAGGCAAGGTCGTCTAGAAGCTTGTCAGCTGCTAAACAGCCAAGGATTCTGGAGAGGAAGCATATATCGCTAAACTGTTGACTCGTTGGACAAAAGTTAGTACCAGTTCCACTTTTATAAAACATTTGTTGAGTGAGTAAATGTTTTACCTCATTTATTATTTAGAAATCCATCAACCACTTCACGGATGCTGTTAAATCAAGTTCATGTGTCTCCGCTGACGGCGATGACAGCAGGATTAAACCAAAGTTAATAGATGAGTATTGTGTTTCCGACAACATGGTTAAACTCAAACGTGTCTCCGGTTTGAGACAAGTTATCACAAATGAACAAGAGAACAGGCATCAGGGTGGACAGAGTGATAAAAATGTCCTTTTCTGACAGATGTGAAATATGCCGGCAATAACCTGCGGATGTGAGAGAACAGAAACGGAGACGGTCATTTTGAAAGCTGAGATGCTGTACTGTACTCCTTCGTAAGGGAGGCGGCAGGATTCTGGACAACATCACTGGAAGGATGTGAAAAAAACAGCTCTGAAATATTTGATTATTATTATATATTTCCTGGTACTAAGTAGAAAGAAGGGTCAGAGCTGTTTTCTATATCTGCGGAGAATAAAATCTACCTGTGAGGCAACAAAAAAGATGACATCTAAAGAAAACATATCAAAGATTTCTGGGCTCTAGCCAGATACATATTAAGGTTTGCAGGATATTGCTGATGATTGGTCAGAAATGTTCCTTTCCTCATTAATCCACTGAAGAAAACCGAGATGGTGTGCACATTAGCTACTGTAGCTCTGTTGAATGTGTTTGCCCTTGTGCGTTCTGGAATCGTGCTCCAGGCCTCTATCAGGTCCCTGAAGCCCTCCCTCTGAAATCAATCTTCCTATTGCAAGCAGTGTTTTATCAGCTTGGCCACAATGGGAAAGACTCTGGACTTCAGCGTTTATACAGCACGTTGCCACACAAGCAGCCGGCCGCTCTGTTTGGGCTAACTGTGCTAAATCGCCACCATTTGATTATGTTAGCATCTATGCACACACAGGACAAGCCGCGGTGAAAGATAAACACCGCAGGGCTGATCCACAAGTTATCTAGAACTTATAAGTGGTGTTCATCTAAAAAAGAAATGTTTTATGTCGGAAAGTTCTAAACACCCAAATATGAAAGAGTAGGTCAAATACTTGATATTCTGTTCAAAATCAGTCAAACAGTAACAGTAACGATGTCTGCTTGAACGAAACATGAAAGTTTGGGAATCACTGCAGCTGTGTGTGCATGGCTGCCTAATGACAAACATGGGCAGTGTGTGTGTGTGTTTGTGTGTGTGTGTACCTGGGGCTGGTTGGTGGAGTTAAGGATGAGGCCCCACAGGTCTGCCCGGAGCCCGGTGGGGCAACCTTGCCTGCTGTACTGCTGCGCTGCTGCACTGTCCTGCTCCAGGACCACTAGAGAGAGAGAGAGAGAGAGAGAGAGAGAGAAAGTGGAGGTATGGAGAATGGGAAATGGAGAAAGACAAAATAGAGGGAATAAGACAAAGTGATTGATAGAGAGATACAGACTTTCCCAAAGTATTTCTGTGCTTTATGCTGGGTTTGATGATGTCATCCTGCTACACACCAAATCCAAAGACAGCAAAGGCAAAGTACAGATAAAAATCTGACATTTTAATTAGTAATCCAAGATGCACCTAAGGGGTGACAACCCATGAGAAAAACAGATAGCTCAGTGATTTGCTGTCAGAATATTACACACACACCACACCCAGCAGAGTCACAGTCACAGTCCTAGTGGGGAACCAGCCAACTCAGCTGGGAATGGAACACCTGACTAAAATGAACAAGTCTCTGGATAAATGAACAGCCATTTTTTAAATGAAGACACATCTGGTGGCCAGTTCTACTCTAAACTGTTGAGAAATTTGTTTTTTTTCTGGACAACTTGGAAAGAATCTCCGCTGAGGGAAAAATAAAAATAAAAAAATTTAAAAAATCAAGCTATAACCATTGCATTTGACAACCAGCTAAATTCAAAATGCATCAGCATTTATTCAATATACTTTGATCCATTCAAAGAACATTAAAGGACCATACCACCATTTTGCATGTTTGAGCCTAACATATTCAATTTTCATACATGTAATGTTACTGACAATCATTTCCCAAAGCATACTCCTGGAATGGTGAATTAAAAATGTTTTCCATACCTTCCAGACCTCCACTGGTTTCAGTTCATTCTGGTACGCTATTAAAATCAACTTGTTGATACTTGAAATGTTTTTGCATCATCGCAAACAAGACATATTCAAGTTTTTTCAAAGTTTCGTAATTTTTAGCGTTTAAGCACAATAAAAAGCGCAGAGTGAATGTATGTCTCCACCGGGAAATATAGTCCCAAAAGAAGANTAAGCACAATAAAAAGCGCAGAGTGAATGTATGTCTCCACCGGGAAATATAGTCCCAAAAGAAGACGTGCATTTATGGAAAATTTTAATCAACCCGTGACTTCATAAGGCTGCGTAACTATTAGCAGGAGAAACATCGATTTTTAAGGTGGATGTATTGCTTGAATATTTGATTTTGAAAGATTAAGAGATTTTGGAAAATATCAGGAAAGCTGAAATACAGTGTTACCCTTTAGGAAATGATTGTCAGTAATGTAACATGTATGAAAATTGAATATATTAGGTTCAAACACGCAAAATGGATGGTATGGTCCTTTAAGTAAGTGTGCCAGCATGGACTAGCCACAGCGTAACAGAAAATTCACAACATCAACACTGCTATTATGGTGAATATTACAACACCCCCCCNACAACCTAAATCTCCCAATCTATTGTGACAGTAGCCAAAAACACACAACACTTGACTTAATGTGTTGGCCAGTCATAACATAAACGAACACACTCCTCACCTCTTAATCTGCTATCTGAGTGCACTTAACACTTGGCCTAGAATACCTCAGAGCCAACAGACAGCAACCAAGCATGAAATAGTGGCGTGGAGTGTTGACACTGTGTATATAAACTACAGGCTGTGTTTTTAAGACTCTTCTCGACTGATGTCCGATTGGTGTCCGTAATAGAGTTCGTGTTTAGACTGGGTTCACAGCAGAGCGATGAGATATGAGTTAAAAGTGTCTGGCCGATTATGCCAAACGTGGAGGGGATGAAACCACGTGAGAGGGTGAAGTGGAAGAATAATTAATGGCAGGAGCTGATATGAGGGATTTTCTAAGGTAGAGGATGTAGGGATCGGAGAAACGGTGCATATGTGGAGGTCAGAAAGTGAGTATCTGTCACTGCAAAGGATTACAACTATGATGATGCACTTGAAGGAAGTTTAATGCCATTTTTTTATGGCAAGAAGACAACTCTAATATTAAACCAAACACTTTGTGTGACTTACCTTTCTTCCCGATTTGAACATAGTCGCTTTCAAATAACTCTGTGCAGCGATAAAAAAAAGAACAAAGAAAAGAGATGCATTAGAACTCCTCTGATGTTATCACACTGAACTTACAAACACACACACACACATCCTGTGGATACGATTCTATTTAAAGTGTAAACCCCCCACACCGTAACACTGGATGTACAGAGATATTGCTTGAGAGATCCCAGACAGCCATGTGGCACAGGACAGGAACACAGGCTGATATCAGAGCCTGAAGTCAGTGTGGTTTACATCAGGAAGCCCATGGCGTTTATACCATCAAATCCAAGCATTCACTAGCTAAACAAATATTTTCAGGGTTTCTGATGAGTCACCGCTGGAAAAGATATCATTTTGGTCTAATATATAAAGAAAAATAAACAGAAACTAAACAACTATTGCTGGGAGCGATTCACGTTTTTATTTTTGAAAAGCAAAAACATCTAGTCTTCGTGTATTGACAACTGATAAAATACCTATAGTAACTCCACGTTTGTGATTACCTGTGTGGATGTGTGCGTTGTCGTCGATGCCCAGCTGGCCGGAGGTCAGGCTCAACTCTGAGTAGGCTTGTCTCTGACAGTTGAAGGAAAAAAATATTATAAACAGGTTTCAAATGCTTCAATCAATATATTGTGCATTTCAATGTCCTTGAGGACCTAAATAGAAGATACTGTTGATAGAAGATATAACAAAAGCATTGAAACCACATCAAAACCATCACATCCAACCTTGATGAGGGTCCTTACCAGCTGTGGGATGTCCCTGACGTTGAGGGGGACGTGGATTAGACCCCAGTGGCTCCTGGCACTGATGTCCTCGCTGCTGTCATGGTTTGGGTTCCTCAGGCTGATTAATACCTGCAGAGAAATGCTGTTGATCTCACACTGGACTTTATTCTTCTGTGTTAAAATTAAAGCTCTTTTTAAACACAGATGAACTACATTAAACAGTCTGAGCTGGAAAGTTTAACAAACCTCCAGAAAGTCTTTGGGGGCGTAGACAGGCCGAAACTGACTTAAATCTGCGGGATACAAACATTAAATGTATATTCATAATGCATATACTAGAACTTTCAAATGCAGGTTCCCTAACTGACACGTGTATGCGTGTTTATATATACAGCTTCAGAACAGGATTAGCAACTGTTAAAAACTAAACCACACAAAAAGGAACCAGCCATTAAGTTCACTTGAACCTGAATGTGCTTCACAGTGACTTTGCGACACTTGACGTCAATTTATGCAGCCGTCAGCTTCAAGCAAAGTAAAAGGACAGCAGGACAGCCAGCTTTCAGTGGAACTTCCATCTGTTGTCACTGTGGCACAGCATTAAAGTGCTTGTCATCCCCAGAACGAGGGCACGTTAAGGGTTCGATGGAAGGAGGGGCGCAGCTGGTTATCACAGCTCAGCTCGCGGAGTCTGGACAGTTTCTATACTCGCAATCCAAAGTGTTTACAGCTCAGCAACGGCACGCAGACCTAAATGTTATCATACCTGAATGCAGCATGATAGCGATGTTTAGATGTGAGGTTACATCATGAGCTTCGTAAATGTAAAGGCTGAAACCCTACCTATGTTTAACCATAAGGAGATTTCAAGGTGACTTCATAATATGGAAAGAGAGATGGCTTATGGTGCTGCTTATTAATAATTACCAAATTTTAATTCAAAAATGCAACATTAAAGTGTTTAATATCCTCTCAAATGTACTTATGGCATACATTTGCTGTCCCTCAATGGTCTGATTTATACCTGAGAGAAGAGGTAGTAACTATCTATATCTATAAGGACGGAAAACCAGGAACACCCGAAACATACTACACTTATTTTTCAGATGTTTCTGAAAAGAACAAGCGTCCTGTGACACACTTGACTGGATAGGTAAAGGTTACAGAGCAAACATCATGTAGAAGATCTGGTTCACAGACTTCGTAAGCTGAGGTAATACACGCCAGCGTACAAACACGTCAGCACGGATCTGTCATCAGGGCAGGCTGCACTGAGCCAAACCCCTGGCTAACATTCTGAGACCTGGTTCATCTGTGCCCATCTCGTTCCATTTGTTGATGAGCTCCTTCTGCTCCGCTGCAGGCCTCTATGGAGTGGACAGAAACACAACATGTCAACAAAACTGTTAAAAAAGTAAATAAATTAGAAGCAATAACATATATGACACATGGATAATTGTATTCTTTGGCCACAGATGCAAAAAAAAATCCAATAATTCACGTGTAAAACTAAACTGAGCTGATATGAAGATTCCAAAAAAAAAGCAAAGTCTGCTGTGTTAGATTAAAGCTGCAGAGTTGGCAACTCTTCAATTAACTCGTCCGAAAAAAAAAAGGTTAAATCTGTAAACCTGTGGCTGATATCAAATTTAACCACCAATCAGAGCTCAGTCATCAGATGTAGCAATTCCCAAAAAATACCACACAGGAAAACCAGTGTAATGAAGGATATTACACTACAGCAGATGTGACCAGAGAATCTCAAATGAGAGCAGGTGGCATCATGCTGAGCCTTATTGAAAATGTTTTAGCTACCATGCGAGCTAAAGGCACTTCCAGCTCTGTGCTCATGCTGTTCAGGCTTTTGAGGACACGCTTCTCCCAGTTGGCCTGTAGAAGAAAGAGAGCACGTGATACTGTGTTACAAATGCCCCAACCGATGAACGGTCAGCCACATCTCTGAATTCAAAAGAAAAAGACAAGGGTCAGACAAGAGAGAGTGATGGAGATAAGAGGAGACAGACTGACTTGTGCCTTCCGCATGTAGGCCAGCGGCTCTTTGAGATGCTCTGGAGGAGCCATGGGGTGGCTTCGGGGCAGCTGGCTAGAATAAGAAGCAAGAATGGGTAGGGTGGAGGGCCGTGAGGGAAGATAGATGGAGGGTTGATGTAGCAAATACATTAAAATGCCAGAGTGCGTTCACCAAGGAGCTGAAGACACTAACTGTTCATGCAACATTTTGTACAAGTGTGTGAAAGTCAAACAAAAGCCAAATGCTGACAAATGCAATTATACATTTTTCTGTCCTGCAGATACAACTTAAATGGTTAGAATTCATCAACACCAGCTGCAGCACTTCTCTCGTGTCTTTTCCCACTAAGTGTGCTCAAACCATATTAAATGACTCGAGGTCCCAGTGTATTAAACAGCATTCATTCTAATCTAAACATATATAAGAGGACATAGGGCTGACTAATGGCCAAATGAAGTAGGTATAAGTCAGTGTTATAAGTTGCCTTTGGGAAAAAAAAAAATGTTAGGTGAGGTTTCAATCTGAGTCTCAAGAGAAAGAGCAAAGTATGTTACCCTTAAAGGTAAGAGAGCGAGAGTGTTTCAGAGCGTTTGACAACTTGATACTAATAGAGGTTCAAACTGAAAAGATGCTGAGTCTAGATGGTTTTACAGTAGTTCTTAGAGTTTCTGGGTAGCCTGAATCGTTGTCAAAATTAAACATTAAAAAAGAATCAAATATTATTGAAAGGGAAAGTGAAAAGTGACTAAAAATGACCAAACACAAGCTAAAACACGGAATTGCTGCAGAGGCAGAACAACAAGCTCAATCTGTGTTGCAACCACATTGATTAAAACGTGATTGTGTCTCACAGCACAATGTGAAGCGCAAAGTTTTGGAAAGTGGCACCAGAAATCTTTGAATGGTTGGTGCCTCCAAATTTAATTTTAATGCCAGCAAATCATGTAACTGTGACACAGTGGTGGAAAAAAAAATGACAGATACTGAAATTCTGGCCTTGATTCTGTTGCTTTAGTCATCTTTTCTATGATTCTTATGCATATCTCTTTCTCTGGATATGAGTGATATCAAATATGAACGTTATGTAAATCAAAAAAGACTGGAGCATTTAACACTTGTTTGATGTTCCTTTTCCTGCTCTTTACTCAGACATCAACAGAATAACTATGTGCATATGGCTTGCTGATCAAAACTGATGAACTGATTCTCAGTGAAATTGTCAAACTCTTCACAACTTTTTTTTCTTTTTTTTCCTCTTCACAACTTCTAAACATTATTTCATCGTGTCACCTGCAAAATGATCCATTCAATTATCAAAATCTGTCAGACATACATGTATATTCCAGACCAACAGAGCATCAGGATGTCCACCAAGAAGATGGGAACTTGTAGTGTTTTATTGTGAGGAGGTACAGTTTATTGTTTTTTACAGAACTGCCACAAGTTTTTTCATTGTTGTTGCGGGTTTTTTTGTTTGTTTGTTTTTTTGCATGCATATATTTTTTGTGTGTACTACAGTATTGTACAGCATTGACTTTTCCCCAGTAAACTTTAACCTGCTGTTGAAATCGGTTTCTATAGCATTCACCAAGACAAAACTGACATTCTTGCATCGTACAGTAAGCAGTCAGTGTCAACAAAAAAGCAGAACAAAACTGAAATTTGTATATAAGAAACATTTTCCGGGTTGACTGCTATGGTGAAAAAACATCTAAACATTTTGACCAGTACGGCTCACATGGTGACAAAAAAAATGTTTCATATTGGTGGCATTGTAAATTTACTGACACAAGAACTAAGTGCTGACACATGAATTAAATGTTTTGGGTGAGTTACTACATTTTGCAGATATGCAATAGAGATGTGATGTCCCATAAAACAGCTGTAACAATTGCATTTACAATTTAGAGAATGTTGTTGCTGTTTCAAAAAATGAGCCAAGGCGATTGAGAGAAACTATAAATCAGATAGATTTTCTGCACGTACATGAGGATACATGAGCAGGCATGGGTGCCAAGAATGTCATCATGCTTTCAGTTAACTTGATCAAAACAGTTTTTCCCTGTAATACCTAACAATTTATACCTTTGCCAAGCTGTAATAACTGAAGTGAGATTGTGATTTTACCATATAAAATGTTTTTTAATGCAACTGTTCAATACTTGCATCTTGTGAAATAAATGATTATTGATTGCAGATTTAAATAAATATTTTGAGTATTTACTGCAGCAAAGCACTAAGGATTTGCATAGTTTTTAACATCTGCAAAACAGAAAGATCAGTACTGAATTTAATCTTAACAGTTACCTGTGTGTGTGTATACGGGTGTATCAGCTTATGTTTGTGTGACCAAGATATGACACAAATACCACAAACATTACTTACACATGCAGTTCTCTATACACTGCATTCTGTAGTTTTCTTTCCCAACCTGTAAGAAATAAAACTACAATATTATCACTAAAATAGAAGAATATTAACTGTTCGCTCTCTTTACTCCACGAGTGAAGAGCCAAACTACAAGTGTGTAGTTGTTTTATCGTTTTATTACTCTACATGAGTGAAAATATGCCATTCATGCGCCCACCTGATGTTTTGAGAAAATTCCGTACGTCCTCTTTAAGAGATTCCAGCTTTATCTCGGACAGGTGCAAACACTCCTAAATAATATTTGGGAGGAAAACAGCAAAGTTTGAAATGCATAATCTTGTTTATGTTTTGTTCCTATTTAAACGTTATGCTCCTATTTAAATAAACTTGTATTACAACGCCAAACGGCCACGGCACCAGGATTCACAAAGAAGACGTACGCATGTAGCAGCATCTTTAGCTACGTGCTAACTTACGTACTTTCGCTTGTCTCTCTATCTGGGAGTGTAAATGGCTTCCTTTCAGCCGCTGGACGATTTGAGCGATTGTTAGCGATAAGTCGACGCCCTCATCCATATTTCTTATCAAAGTCCGTTTTGATTTTAGCCTAATATGATGTTTAATGTTTTGAAGCCTGGTAGCATCCGGCAGTGCAGCAGCCGCCCCCAGCAGAGGTTACTTAGCAACAGAGCGCGAGCACAGGAAACAAGAACCGGATGCAAAGGTTCCTACCTTAAAATCTGACCGGATACACAGCAATGTTATTTGGTGGAAAATTCAGATTTTCTTTTTTTTTTTTTTTTTTTTTTTTTTTAGCAAAAACGACTGGTTATGATTATTCTCTTTATAAATGTATACATTTGAAATGATAACAACTCGTATTCTTTTTATCTATATTTTTGAGGCATATTTTTTGGTGTATTGGATTCTATTACAGTGAAATGAATCATTGTGTGTTAAATCCCATTCATAGATAGATAGATAGATAGATAGATAGATAGATAGATAGATAGATAGATAGATAGATAGATAGATAGATAGGTTGCACTCCTCAGAAATATTAAAAAGATGTCAAGAGAATTGAAAATGAGGTTTATTCAATTTAAGATTTTAAATAGAGCCTATTGGACTCCAGTCAAGCTATACAGAGCAGGTCTGACTGAAGACACAGGATGCTGGAGGTGTGGAAAGAGTGAGGGGACTCTAGTCCACATGTTGTGGAACTGCCCTGGGATGCAGGAGTTTTGATCAAATATTCATGATTATATTCAAATTATTATAAGCCAGACCATCCCTTTTATTCATAGTTTATACGTTGTCAGTGACCCAGCAGCCTTAGACAGGTTGCCTGCTGCCTGTGCACTCTGGGTTCAGACTGTCCTTATGCTTGGTCGCAAAATTATCACTATGAACTGGAAGTCCTCTTCTGCACCTTTAGCTTCCCTGTGGTTTACTGAACTGGGAAAATTAGCAGCTTTGGAAAACCTTTCCTTTAGATTGCTTAACAAGGTATTTTGCCTTTTTGAATAAAATCTGAATTATATAGTCCTGTCTTGAAATACTATGTAAAATATATAATTTATAAAATATTAACACAGCTGTCCTTGTTGGATTATGTGATTTTCATTTATTTTTCTTTAGCTTGTAATGTTATAGCGATAATGCGTCTCTCTGCAAAGAGGGAGTGAAATGCTTTTTCTGTTTGTCATGTCTTACTTATGTTTTGTATTGTTTTGTTTAACCTTTTTTTGTCAATGGGTTGGTGTTTGTTTTGAAACTAAATCAATAAAAGATAGACAGATAGATAGATAGATAGATAGATAGATAGATAGATAGATAGATAGATAGATAGATAGATGGATGGATGAATGGATGGATGGATGGATGGACAAAACACAGACTGACTGACTGATTGATAAAGAGAATAATGATTTACATAGATCTTACATCCAAGATTTTAATATAATTTAATGTAAAATAAAAGCAGAGTTTTTATGTTTCTTTTTTTTTTTTTTTTTTTTTGACTTGGGTTAGTTTCCTCATTATGATACAAAAAGATTATTGTAGCAAAGTTTATTGTTGTCTGATTAAGTGTTTGATGGTGGTTGATGGTTGATTTCATGATGTTACAATGCAGAATAAAATTCTCACAGTTGGCCATTCATCTCATAATTGCATTTCCAAAAAATCTCACATTTTTCTTTCAGATGTGCACATGTTGATTCCCAAGGCCTTTTAAGAAGTTGTTGAAAAGATAACGATCACTGGCTGGGAGTGGGACTGAGGTAATCATCAGTGCTCCTCCGGACATATGATAGACTCCAAATTATTGAAGTTGGCATCCCCTGTGAATTAATGTCTACCTCCACCCTTGAGAAAAATAAGTTGGAGTCAGTGAGCTTCTATGCTGTTACCTGTTCATTCCCATTAAATGACATAATAGGTAACATGGCACTGAAATGCAGAGAAATAAGAGAAAAGCGCCTATAGCTTATAACAGAACATGATGTACTGGTTGTGGGAATTTGAGCATTTCAGTTGTATTTATACCAATTAAATTATTGTTGCAATAACTTGTTAAATTTGGCCAAATGTAAGTGATCTCTTATGTTTCTGTAATCTTAGTGTCATCTATTTCTGGCAACTAATCAATCAGCACACTGTAAAATGTGACAAGTTGATCTTACTTTAAAAAAAAAAAATCTAGGAAACCTATTGCCTTGAAAAGGGTAAGTAAATATAACTATTAGTCTTAAGTTATGTTTACTTTATGTGTACTTGAACTTAAGACTATATAGTTATATTTACTTACCCTTTTCAAGGCAATCGGTTTCCTAGATTTTTTTTTCAAGTAAGATCAACTGGTCACATTTTACAGTGCAGAAATAAATCACCATTTGTTTTTCGACTTTGTAAGACCGCGCAGGATTTCTATTACGATGATTTACAGCTAGGTGATGAAAAAAAAAAAATTAGAATAAAGTGAACATGTTGACTTCTACAGACCCCAAAGGCGGGCTGAGACTCAAGAATGCGCCCCGTCCACACGTTGACGCGCTGAGCGCAGGAGCGCAGCGCAGCAGACGCAGAGCGCACAGAAACCCGCAGACAACTCTCAGACCATCTCCATTCACACCTGCGGAGAGGAAAGAAAGACTTTTAACTGCGAAACTTTCAATGATCAGAAGCGTTTTATTCCGGACAGAGCATGAGGGATGCCGCTCATATGACTGATTTTACCTGAGGCAATTTGGAGAAGAAGAAAAAAAAGCGACATGGAGACTTTTACAGCGCAGGACATGTTCATTAACTCAACCGATCTCAACAAGATTTTATGCAATTTTGGGATCAAGAATATTTCCGAATGTGAGAATGAGGGGGACTCCACACCCGAGCCAAAAGGTGGAAACATGGAATTAATGCTTATCTGTCTGTGTATTATTGTCAAATTCTATTGGTCAAGAAAATGAAATACTTATTAATTCTGCTAATGTTGTTTAATTTTAAGTAAAATACGTCCATTTGACGATTTTTGCGTAAAGAGCGACAATTTGGACATTTTTGGCAATAGCGCGCATTGCGCACAGCTTCAGCTATTTATATTCTGTAATATGTTGGCAGTGACACTGCTGTAGTCAATGTACAATATTTTTACTAATGAAACATGAAATAGTATAGCTTTTATACACGTAATACCACAGAATAAGTCATTTAATGCCATAAAGTCATAAGAAGTTTGAATGGTTAATGCATTTATTTCTACTGATAGAGAGAGACAGACAGAGAGAGAGAGAGAGAGAGAGAGTAATTTTAAAGGGGTGTCCTCTGAGCTTTTTTACTGTTTCAGTATTTTTAACCAAATTTTGGGAACACACCAATAATGTCTGTGTGTGTGTGTGTGTGTGTGTGTGTGTGTGTGTGTGTGTGTGTGTGTGTGTGTCTCCTCATTCTGTGTCTTTTCTCAGATATGATGCAGATAGTGAGGATCTTCCTCTACAGCCTCATCTTCCTCCTCAGTGTCCTGGGTAACAGCCTCATCATCGCTGTCCTGGTGAGGAACCGGCGAATGAGGACCGTGACAAATCTGTTCCTGCTGTCCCTGTCTGTCAGTGACCTGATGCTCTCCCTGTTCTGCATCCCCTTCACCCTCATCACCAACCTGATGAGGGATTTCATCTTCGGAACTGCCATATGCAAGCTGTTCATGTACTTCATGGGTGAGTGAAGAGAAGATCTAGACAATATGATGAAACTGAGATGGCACTAAAGATTTATGTTATCTCAATATGGTGATAATCATAAATCAATGCTGCGTTTTCCTGGCAAATTACAGTTAAAAGATATAATTTCCTAAACGAATTTGACTTTTCCAGCTGAATTTTTCAGGTAAATGGGTTTTTATCTGCAAAAACTCCACACATAGAAGTTGTCAGATAGAATATATGGGATCACCTGTTGCCATATCAGTGTTAATAAACTGGATGATAATAAAAGATCTGTAGATCTTTGAAGGTGTCCAAAAAGTGTAAAATAGATCTGTAGAGCTGACAAACCTACCAGACATTGCTGAAGTGCTAAAATTCCCAATCCTAGTTTGAAGTAAACATATAAAAGTGTCACGTTGATGCCCTGTTGGCCGCTAATACTCATTTCAGATGCACCTCTATGTGCTGTACCTCTATTATTCCCAGTGCAAAACTATCTAACTCTGCATGTCTACAATAAACAATTGCTTTTATTGCACTAATAATTGCATTATGTGTATTATGTGTCAGAGAGACGGCATGAAGTCGATTGAGGCCATGTTCTATACCTGGTTAACTTCCCTGCTCCTGTCTCCAAGAATGCACACTGACATGCTCCTAGTAGGTTAATGAGTTTGAAATATCAGTATCAAACCCCAGAGGGAAGAATATTGCAAAGCCTAAGAGACTTAGCTGAAACACTCCTCAGCCATGGGTATATTTGCTGTGCAAGATCAGAATGTCCACACAAGGGTGTTTCTGTATGGGACTTTTTTTTTTTTTTTTTTTTTTTTTTTTTTTTTTTTTTTTTTACAGATTACACGCAATTTTAACCTCAAAGCTAACCTCAAAAATGTATGAGGGAAATGTAACAGCAATAACTCAGCAAAGTGCTAAATGTTGTTAGAGCTCAACTACAAAAGCAAATATTTATGAATGATGATAATGGCTATGAAAACCAGTTAGACGTGCAGTTAATTACATACAAATGTTAAGTAAGTTTGAGATAAAAAAAAAAATTGAGGTCAGCAGAACCTACAGATAACTCAAAAGCATAACGAACAGCATTTAACTGAAACTGAACATATAAGCATATACACATATAACGGCTTAATGGTTAATCAACAACTATCCCCACTGTGATGTGGAGAAATGGACTCTTCTGAAACTTTTCCCTAATTCTTCCTGTTGACCTAAAGGCTAAAGATGGTGTGTGGAGGTTCATGTGACAGCAGATTTGGCTCTTAAATGCACTTGACCCTGACTTCCTCAGGTCAAAGCCGTGCTCTGAAAATTTACAAAGCCACTTTCTGTCTCTGCTACAGCTTTGGTTTTTTTTTTTTTTTTTTTTTTTTTTTTTGTTTGTTTAAGATGCTTTAAAATGGTCATATCTGCAAGACAAAGCACTCTAACTGAAACATTAGAAATCAACCAGTGGTATCAAATTGTAAAGGAAGGCTACAGCTTTATAAGAATAATATGTGTGTTTAAAACATTATGTTCACATAATTTTACATCCAAATTCTATGTAAGAAAAAATCACACAAAACCTCTGGGAAAATGAGAAAGATCATTTCTATGAATCCTCCCTTTTCTGGCTTTGCTACAGTTGTTGAAAGCATTGCCCAGGGGCCTGACTAAAGCCTGGACCAGGTCTTTTTTATTTTATTTTGTTTTGTTTTTTTTTTATTATCATAGTCCATGTTCCAAATTTGAAAGTGTTCCTTGTTTTAATCAGTCAGCTAACCTGTTTCTTGGAACACACTCTTTATTCTGTATCTCAGAAAGCCCCTGCTGACTTTCTAACAAGGTGCAGCCGTCATGGTGTATATATATATATATATATTTTTTACTAATGTTTCATTCCATTGTTTCATCTGATTACAGGTCCGTCAGGAAATGTAATTTTCATCATGTTAGTGGATATTTTTCCCCTTACTTCCTGTTGTTCCGTTTGCCTGATTGCAGCGCCGTCGTTCACGGTCATTATCTCATTTGTCTGCATTTATTTGTTTATGTGTCGCTCCTCTTGGATCGCGCACGATGATAATTTGAATGTATTTATGGGTCTTCTCATTGTAATCCAGTTTGTTAACACTGATGTGGCAACAGATGATGATCCCATAGATCAGATTCAGGATGTGTTCCGTCTTTACTCAGCAGTTAAACTCATTGCAATAAATCATTAATGTGCCATAAATGCATTGTAGAAGCAAATGTGATATGTTATTAGGAATCCACTGTAAATGTTAGAAAGTCCATGACAGAGGGTTAACAGCCTGGCAAAAAGCTGAATCACGAATCTTTCTTGGCCTCTTAAAGGGGGTATTTTATGCTTTTTGTTACCTTCTCTCACTTTTATACTGTAATATAGCAGAGTATGAGCTGAACATTGTTGAAGTTGCAAAACTTGAGGTTGATGCCTACAGAAATGTATCCAGTCAGTAAAAACCCAGAGATCCTGAGCTGTCCTGAGAGCTTCGTTTTAATTGGTTCTGGTCTGTAACATGTTTACATCATCATGTCGCACACTGGAGTTTAGCCGCCTGTTTTGCTGTTGTTTTGGTGTTGCCAGCTTATGCCTGACACAGCTGGCTAATCAGAGGTTAGACAGGCCTTTTTCAAAGGCAGGCCTTAAAGAGACAATACCTAAAGCATCCTGTTTTCACTCTGTGTGCACAGCGGTGCACAAGGGAAAGGAGAAAGTAGTCAATCAGTTTTGTTTTGGGTTTTTTTTTTTTTTTTTTTTTTTTTTTNAAGACAAACCTTATCCAATTAGAATATAAGAATTATTATTATTATTATTATTATTATTATTATTATTATTATTATTATTATATTATTATTATTCATAATATTATTATCATCTTGTCAAAACTATGTAAAAACTACATTTCAGGAACTATGAAAAAGAGCCTAATTTTAAGTTTGGTGACAATGCATTTTTGAGGCAATTAGTTTAAGGTTTTACAAGTGTAATCCTTAATCTTACAAGAAAACTTTTTTTGAAAAATCACCAAATTTGAAGACATAGTTTTCATTGGATAACGATATGTGAAGATGGACGCCATTATAAAATCTAATGTTACAGTTATGTCGTCACACTTTTGGATCTGACCCGCAGGTGTCTCAGTAAGCGTGTCCACCTTCAACCTGGTGGCCATCTCCATCGAGCGCTACAGTGCCATTTGCAACCCGCTGACCTCCAGGACGTGGCAGACCAAATCCCATGCCGCCAAGGTCATCACTGCCACCTGGGTGGTGTCCTTCGTTCTGATGCTGCCTTACCCCATTTGCAGCACGCTCAAGCCCTTCACTCGCCTCAACAAAAGCACCGGGCACATGTGCCGTATGATCCTCCCCTACGACGTCATCCAGCAGTCCTGGTGAGCTCGACGTCCTCAAAACAAGTGTATTAGGCAGTGTCACGCACTTCCTGTTCTGCCAGGGCGCCTTCACACTTCACACTCAGCAACTTCAGATGAGCTTTTATTGATTTTCTGTCTGGTGCTGCTGGTGAGAGATGGGGAAACCTTTTGGCATCGCACACAAGGTTTAGTTAATTGCAGCAGATCAAGCTTGAGACAAAAAAATGTCAAATTATTGCTCTTGATATGATCTACTAAACTACCGCTGATTTAGATTTGATGCAATGATTGCTCATTTGCTTTCACGTAACCCCCTCAAAAACAGCTTCACATGTCCTTTGCAGGTATGTGTCTTTGTTGTTGCTACTCTTCCTGATTCCAGGAATAGTCATGATGACAGCTTATGGGCTAATCTCCTTGGAGCTTTACAGAGGCATCAGGTTTGAGATGTCCAACCGGAAATCCTCCAGAGGTATGAAAAAATAGCAGATCATCAATTGACTTAAATGTTTGAGAGTAACAAATTTGAAATCCTGATATTTTGGAAATGCAGCCCAGTTTTTTAGGAAGGTCTACTCTTGCACTTCAGCACTGTCATGATTTTGTCATATTCTGCTCTTCAACAGAGAGAAATTCCAGCACAGGCAGCATCAAACAAGGTGACGACGATGGCTGCTACCTTCCGTCGTCTAAAATAAGTAGCATGAAAATGAATACGGCCAACGCCAACTCCAGCAACAACAAGCCCACTGTGGACCGAGTGAGCTGCAGCAATTCCACAGCCAACCTGATGGCAAAGAAGCGTGTTATCCGCATGCTCCTGGTCATTGTCTTCCTCTTCTTCGTCTGCTGGACCCCCGTGTTCGTGGTCAACGCCTGGCAGGCTTTTGACCAGCGCTCGGCCTACCGCCTGACTGGCGCCCCCATCTCCTTCATCCACCTGCTGTCCTACACCTCAGCGTGCGTCAACCCCATCATTTACTGCTTCATGAACAAACGCTTCCGCCAGGGCATGCTGGCCACCTTCACCTGCTGCGACTGCTTCAAGGGTTGCCACGGCAACGCGGGGAGCAGCAGGTTCGCGAGGTCACCTGCCATTGTCGTGGCTAAAAGGGAGGGGCCTGCAAAAGTGAGGCTGAAGTCCCAAGAGCTGAACAGACCTAGCATGCACATCACATACAAGGGCATCCGCACATGAGCCTGGAGTGGGCCGAGTCAAGCTGGATTGATGGTTGTGTAAGAATAATGAGTGCAAACACTTCAAGAAAAACCTGTTTTCCGCTAACATGAGGCCCGCAGCACTTATACAACGACTGTACGAGCAAACGCTTTGCTTTAGCTTCAAGTGTAACGTGACGTGTAACATAGTTAATGACCAAGTTGTGTACATTCAGTGCTTTAGGTCTTTCAACACAGGCGTTCCTAAATCAGCAGCATCCAAGCTGTCTGGAAAATCCCATCATGTCACTTAAAGGACCATACCGGTGATTTTACATGTTTGAGCTTAATACTGTATATTCAGTTTTCATACACGTGACATTCCTGACAATCATTTCCCAAAGCATACTACTGGAACTGGAACAGTGAATTAAAAAAAAAATTTTCCTACCTTCCAGACCGCGACTGGTTTCAATTCATTCCAGTACAATACAAAAAATCAACTTGTAGAGACCTGAAATGTGCTCAAGATACGCAATCCATCACAGCCAATAAAATGGCAATTACATTTTTTGCCAAAGTACCAAAGTAATTTAACCAATCCAACAAGAAGCTACTGGAAGAAAATGTATGTCTCCGCTAGAAAATACAGTCCCAGGAAAAGAGCTTTTACTGGGAAATTAAAACAACTTTGCCTCCTACATTCTGATGTACTGTACGTGTTAGCAGGTGAAACATTAAATTTTAAAGTATTACCTGAACATTGGATTTTGAAAGATTAGGGGATCTGGCAAAATAACAGAAAATGTTTTGGAGATTATTATCCATCTGTAACGAATATACTGGTAGTATTTTATTAGGCTTAAACATGCAAAATCTTCAGTATGGTCCTTTAAAGCCATAAAAGATCTGAAGTCTGACATATTGAGGGACTGTTTTCATTAAACTGAACACCAGTTCACGTAGTTCACCATTCTCTTTGCACACTTAAGGTGTACCAAAGCCAGTGTAACCCGCATTTGTACCACAGGTACAATTAGACACTCGGGTTTGAATTACTTCTGCAAGACGACCAACTTAAAGGACTTATCTGATGTGGTATACACCTCATCTGGAACCTCAAGAAAAGAGACAACGAAGGAGCAAAACCTACATAACACAGATTAAATGCTTAACTTTTTTTTTTTTTTAAGATGCCACAGCTGAGAAATATAGTGATTTATGTAAATAGACTAAATTGTTTGGCGGCTGCTGCCTATTCACACCGCGATCAATCAGTAGCTTCAAAATAATCCTAAGTGCACAAATAGTTCAGCTGTCGTCCTTGACCCAGTGTGTGCGTGTGTGTTTCTTTAGGTTTTGTACTGTGTGTACTATGGGAATTGGAGAGGTCTTATCATTACTGTGGGACTCTGACCATCTGCAGCACCTTCTTCAAAGTGTGAATTCCCCGCATTACCCCACCTGACATCCACCCATTCCTGATGTCGTAACTTATTTACATTTTCTTTTGCAATGTTAATCGCTTGAATTTGCTCTTGCTCTTTAAATTCTTACTTTACGTTTGACACATTAATGGAAATCTTGTGGCTGTATGGTAATGCAGCAATCCTGTTAAGCCTGTGGACAAAATGTGCTTGGAAATGAATCAAATGCTGAACTTACACCATCAAAAATCATCTATTAAACGCAGAAATCCCACTGGCTTTTTTCATCTTTCATATATATATTTGGAAATATCCAATAACAAATGGTATGTACTCTGTTGGTTACACATGCAGCCACAGTCCTCAAAGTCCATCCATGGGTATTCAACCTGGGCGTACCCATAAAAGGACCATGAACGTGCAACTGTTGCTCTAAAGACTTTCAACAGAGCAACTCTGTGCTTTTAACGGCTTTAATAAAAGTAGAACTAAAGGACATCAGGTCCCTACCAAGTGGTGGAAAGAACAGGGGGGGATCTATTGGGACCTCTTTCCAGGGATTAGAGCTCCATTTGGGCTTAGAAGATACCCCGTGCCCCAGCTGATGTCACCCTGCAGACACGACGAGACGTTCATCTGGCATCTGAAGGGAACAACATGAACAGTGACTCAGCTAGTGTTCAAAATTTGATGTTATTTCTTTCATCAGCTGTCAGCGCTTTGCCAAAGAGACAAATCCTATTTAGTCATACTCCTTCAGCTGAAACTACAAATATATCGCTTGTGACATCAATTAAAAAAAACATACAGTAAGATTTTATATCACTTTTTATTTCTCATTTTTATGCCGATATTGCAAGTTTTTTTCTTGTTTTTTTTATTCTTTTAATGACATACAGATTTGAGCATGATCTGGAGCTGCAATATGTACAAAAAACAAACTAACATATGTTATCAAAAAAAAAACCGTCCCCTTGTTTTTGACTTTATTGCTAAATGTTACAAACGGCACAGGTTTCTACCATCAGCAACCCTTTGAGCACTGAGTATACTACCACAATGACACCTCTGCTTACCATTACTAGCATAATACACAGATAAAGTGAAAGATAGTGAAAAAGATGTGAAGGGGGGGAAAATGACAACCAAAAAAAATGATCCAACTGTAGCGAAGCTAAGCGTAAAACTGGCTGCGTGTTAAAAAAAAAAAAAAAAAANAAAAAAAAAAAAAAAAAAGGAAGGAAAAGCTGAGAAATGTCCTAATGTACATACATAAACATGAGGGATAAAGAGTGAGGATGAAATGTGAGAGAGAAAAAAAGAAAGGTTAGCGCTCTGTAGTGCAAACAGCCAAATAGTCTTAAGAAGTAAGGCTGAGTGCGACAGAGAAGGGCTCCACACTCCTTTTTTTATTTAAAGCTGCCTCTCACTCTGCCCTGTTTTGTTTAGCAGTGCATGAAAACTACATTATAAAAGACATTTGGCATATTAGAGGATACATACATTGTTCAGAGCTCATTATAAAAAAACACGAGAACAGCTGCTTTTGGAAGAGTAAAACAAACATGACCAGACATGACGGAGAGAAACCAGTTTTAAGTTCTGATATTTTGTAAAAGCGTTGTGAGTTCTATTGAGATGGCTTCTTTTTCTTTCTTTCTTTTTTCTCGGAAAGCTTTTTGCTAGGTTAATGCAGCGAGCGTATAATGCTGCGTTCATATGTTGACGGTACAAAAACGCCCAAGCGCCAACAGCAGCGGAACGCAGCGACAGACGGCAGGCAACAACGGTAGACGCGGAGCCGTTGCCTTGGCAATTGGCAATAGCGAATCAATATTGGCGGGGTGCATTTGTCTTTGCCGCTGTGGTAAGCGGGAAAAGTTGAAAACTTTTAACTTTCGACGGCACGTTCCGCCTTACCGCGCAGTGTGCCGCTTTCACAGCCAGCGGCGGCGGAGTTTTCCGTCATCCTCTCATTGAAAAGGATTGAACAAACGGTTTTCCGTCTACCGCATACCGTCAACATGTGAATGCAGCTTAAGAAGGCGCGTAACATCGGTGACCACTTTTTCGACAGTTCATCCCCTTCACGTTACGTGTCCTTGTATCTTTGAAAGTGATAAACCGTAAACCAGCTGGGATTGTCGTGGGGACACGTGAGTTTGTGAAAGACTCGCACGGGTTCGAGGGATGAAGAGGAGCTGGGGCGGTTAGTCTGAAGAGGCAACGCAACGTGTAAACAAAGACAAAAAACCCCAAAAATGTCCAAGCTAAGGGGGCCGCGACGCTAAAGGAGACGCTATGAATTCAGACCTCTGCCTCAGATGTAGAAAACGCTGGAGTTAAAAGTCTACAGTAAAGTTTTGTGGCCTCTGTCCTGCAAAGTAAAGGGTTCACGTCACCACGGGTGCCGCGGGAAGAATCGCAAATTGGTTTGATGCTACACGACCGCCGTAGCACCGATTACGTCGTCGTTAACAGCTTCAGGAGAGACAGGAAGTGACCTGTTAAAAATACACTCCCAGGCCACCGTAGGCAGCACGGGCAATAATGCACTTTCTTTTTTTCTTTTTTTTGCTTTTTTTTTTTGACAATGAATAAGACAAGGGGAAGCTTTGTATCAATAATTTAAAAAATATCAATATTACAATATAAAACATTACACATTAAGGATGGACAGGTGGGCAGGGGTGACGAAACGGTATAATTTTTTTTTTGTTTTGTTTTTTTATACATTGAAGGGGTGCACGCGAATCCTTTTTGCTCCTTTTCCTATTTCAAGGGTTTGCGAAAGAAAAAGTCAGAAATACTTCAATACGCAGACATTCAAGTTACAGTATCAGTGTTCTTTCCCGGAAGCGTATACAATTGTACTGTAATACTAAGATCAAAAAGTATTGCCTTTGAATGTTTATCCACAATAGTCAGACAGCGGGAGACAAATCTATTCTTTCCATTTGGATCCTTGTGGAAGACGGTTAAAAAAAAAACCTAAAGAATTTCAGGTTGTTTTGTCGAAGAGCAGTTGGATAAACTTTGAAATGGAGCGAGTCTGACTTAATATTCCATCATGGCGACTACATGACAGTCACATACCTTCAACACACACACAAACACACCGATTCTTGCTGGCTGGTGAACTAGTGCTCAGGCGGACACAACGACGACGTGAAAGACATGACCTGTACAATATTGCTGTGTGTGTTTGGAAATACACATCTTCAATAAAACACATTTAGAAGGCCTTTACTTCTACAGGAGACGGATCGCCGTGAACACAGATGAGTGCGACTATTTTCTGACAGTGACTTTACACACACACACACGCACGCACTTTCTTTCTGCAAAGAGAAAACCACAAGAGATTTGAGTTTTAAAAAGGCTGAAAAGAGCTTACAGCGCTCGCAACACATTGTACCAAAAGTGAAGGGTGCCGGGCACCGCAGGATAATAAAAAAGGGTTGGTTTTTTTTGTACTTGTACACCAAAATGAAGGTCTAGAATTCCTTCAGAAGGCTGCTATGCATGACAAGGTGGTTTCTGGAGCTGCAACAGGAGCTCACACACACACGAGCTCCCTGGAGAAGAAGCTTTTGTGCTACGCACAAGTTGGTTTAAGGTGAGTAAACAGCAGGTATGGTCTGGTGAAAGATTTTTTTTTTTTTTTTTTTTTTTTTTGAAATTGAAGCTGTTGGTTAAGGCCACATCAAATTGAAAATGTCCGTCTTGAACACACTGCTGCACTTTTTGGAAAATCAGTAGAGTTAAATGCCACCAGAAGTACAGCACACGCTGGAAGACACCTGGCCAGGTGCGTTTCTGAACATAATGAAGGTTTCACTGCGCTATTCAGCATGTTAGCAGCGACCAATAGAGCAACGAGATCTTCAGAACAGATACGAGACATATGTGATTTGTTTGACTGTGTACACAGTAATAATATACAGTACTAAGGCTATTCTCTTAAGTCAGTGACTACTTATTACATTATTGTGGAAAAAATGTTCATAACCGTGGAAGTCTAGTTTCAGATGTATTCTGCAAACGTTGCTATGGCTCCATGTGAGATGTACTGATGTGTATATTTCCAAAGGAGACATAGCGCACAGAGTATTGCAGGCAAGGCAGAGGCGTTGCTTAAAGCTTTTCTTTTTAAAGACTTCATAAAAACCAATGATAAAAAATAGGCTCTCTGAGGTTATTCCCCAATTTAAAAAAAAAAAAAAAAAAAAAAACAGCAACCTTGGGTTATGTAAATACACAGCCTGCACTTCAGATTTTTCCCCAAACAGAAGAAGCAAGAGTATCAAAAAAATGTGTTCCATCCAGAGACTGAGAGAAGCAGGTGTTTGTAGTAAGGTCGCAATGACAAACAGGTCGGGATTTGGACCTCAAGGGGGGAAAGCCCAAGCTCAGAGGAAGAATAGAAACTATTTGGTAACAAAAGTGTACTATATGTTTAATACAAAAAAGGTATGGAGAAAAATGTACCTTTACTAAAGCTTATACAAGATCCTTGGTCCATAAAAACTATGTTATTGTCACGTTTCGTGTGTCCATCTGCATCCTTGCACTCCCTCTAACAACAATACATCCAGCCCCCTTTCAGATACCACCAATTAACGCAAAATAAAACAAAAATTAAATTACAAGAATAATAACAAAACAAGGGGTGAGAGGGCGGGGGAGGGGGGGGTTAACAGGGCCACGCAAAAAATATACTTTTTTTTCCTTTCAACACCGTTTTTTTGGACACGGTGGATGTATTGTTGTCATGGTTTCCGTTGTCGTGGCCGTAGAAAGGTGCTGGTGCTCTGAGCGTTAAGGAACTCCGCTCATCCCAAACACCAGAACAGGACAGACGGTCCCTTTAGAAACCACAGGAGGGGGGAGGGGG
>VXCM01006133.1:38675-48928 GCA_014773175.1 Lucifuga dentata
CCCCCCCACCCCCACCTCACCTCCTTACACAAACAAACCAAAGCACCAATGTTATCTTAATATTTAGGAGAGCAGAGGAGTTTATGCGAGGCTGGACTACAGAGGTCAAAGGTCAGGACAGATGCACAACTAAGACGCAGCACTTGCATGGATGTAATACACACCTCGATTGCCTCGATTTACTCATGAAGAAGCACAAACACAACACACACACACGCACAGATGTCAGTGACACCTGACATGCGGGGTGCTCAGAAGGCTACCTGCTCTCTCTCTTTCTCTCTCTCTCTCTCTCTCACACACACACACACACACACGCGCGCGCTTTCCACTTTGGGGTTAGACAAGCCTTTGTTATGGAAAGTATGGGCCCCCGAGCAACGTGGGATGGAGGAGAAAGGCTCAGAGTGATTCTGGTTGATCCATTTGGCTAAAGATGTGCCGGAAAACATTTAATTTGTCGCTTCTCTTCACTGTGGGGTCGAGAAAATGTCTCGTCAGAACCGAGCTAAAACGTCTTTCATTTGGCACCGATCTGGGACATTTACATGCTGAAAATTAAATTCTTTTTTTTTTTTTTTTTTTTTTTAAATCAGGCCAGAGAAAGGTGCTTGAATAAATTCACGAGCCAAACAGCCAATGATAACCCTCCTCTAGGGATTAAGTGAAGGCGATGGTGGCGAGGCTCACAGACCACCATGCCCCCGTGGACGACCTGACGCCCACGGCTTTGACTGATACACACACACATGATCCAAACACGGTGATGTCATTCTACATGCATGTCAGCGATCGCCTCTGACATCACCTATGACCTGCCTGACTGCGGGAATAGTGAGATCACAGATCACAGATATGCACCAATGCAGCATACACACACACACACACACACACATACACTTATACGCTGCACTGCTACATCTATCACTGCTAGAAAATCCAACCTATAACTGTTTCAATCCAGCAGAGCAAACATCTGACCTGCTGACATTTATATTAAAAATAATACTGGCTTCTGACATCACCGTGGGAGGAAAAAGTAGAATTATTAATAAGATACTACAATACTGTCACGGTTATTTATGGCTCCAGAATCTTCCAATAGGTTGCGTTACTGTATCTCAGATAGTAACTGTGCTGGTAAGTCTAATGTCAATAAAAATTTATTCAAATTTACTAAGGTTACAAGTACTGTAAGAGTACAATAGTGCAAACTTTAAAAAAACAGATGCAGAGATTTCTCAGCTTTCTAACATCACATGACCTCTCACACTGTCTGACTGACCTTTAGGCTTAATATCCAAATTCTTCAGCAGCTACTAACTGTACAAAGTAATCAAGAGTAGAGAGTAGAGACAGGAAATGGTTCTAGAAATGAGCAACGAAGTGAATAACAAAATTTGCCAAAACATTAATGAGATTGAGCGCTGACAAGCTAATGATGCCCAGAAAGCTGCCATGACGAAGTCCTGTCTGAAGCATGCAGGCCAGAAGTTTGAGGTCACCCCCAGATTTAAAAAAAAAAAAAAAAAAAAAAAAAAAAATCATCAATACGCTGTTTGTTTTACAATTTATTGCATGGGAAATAACAAAAATATATAAATAAATGTACCAATTAGTTTTCAAGAAGAATTTGACAAGAGCACATTATGTAGCCACTATGGCTACAGAAATGATTTTTAATGAAGGCATCAGTTTGTATTAGTGCAGCACTCCAGCTGTGTTCCACTCTTGTTTATGTGTTTTAATATTCTATTAAATAGCCTGCTGTCTGCCTTCTCCCACATCATTCTGGGATTAACTTGCTACACAGTCTGGTCATGCTAAATCTCNTGCTGTCTGCCTTCTCCCACATCATTCTGGGATTAACTTGCTACACAGTCTGGTCATGCTAAATCTCAAACTTCTGGCCTGTAGTGTATATCGAGGTTATGGTGCAACCTAAATATGCTGAAGTTATGCTCAGGAAAATGAGAGCAGGTATACAGATTAAAACTCGTGATTGTAAAAGCATCTGGGTTATTAGTCATCTCTTGAGACACACACACACACACACACACACAGTCTCTTCCTGAGCGCTGAGGAGTGACAGAGACACTGACCAGCGCACATTTAACTTCCTCTTCAACAAGAGCCTGCAGACACACAAACACAATGAGAGAAATGCACATACATACATATTCATGCACTGCCCAGGAACAACATGACTTTAAAGGACCAACCACCCATTTTGCATGTTTGAGCCTAATATATTCAATGTTCATACATGTAAGGTTACTGACAATCATTTTCCAAAGCATACTACTGGAACAGTGAATTAAAAATGTTTTTCCTACCTTCCAGACCGCTATTGGTTTCACTTCATTCTGGTACGCTATTAAAATCAACTTGTTGATATTTAAAACGTTCTTTGGATAGATAATCCATCATCACGAGCAAGACGTATATTCAGGTTTTTTTTTTCGAAGTTTTGTAATTTTAGCGTTTAAATACAATAAAAAGCGTGGAGTGAATGTATGTCTCACTGGGGAATATAGTCCTGCGTTTACTGAAAAATTTAAACGACCGTGACTTCATAAGGTTGCGTTACTATTAGCAGGCACTGATTTTTAAGGTGGGTGTATGTAATATTTGATTTTGAAAGATTAAGGGTTTGTTTTTTTTTTGCAAAATATCAGGAAAGCTGAAATACGGTTTTATCCTTTGGGAAATGATTGTCAGTAATGTTACGTGTATGAAAATTGAATATATTAGGCTCAAACATGCAAAATGGATGGTATGGTCCTTTAAAAAAAAATACAAAAGCACATATAGGAAGATGAGTACTGGTGCAGTCGGTCTGATTTTGTCAGATCTGTCACAGGAAGTGACTGATGAGGTCATTTCACACTTGACTGGAACAGGTGAGAAGCACAAACGCGCTTTTTCATCTACAGGCCGCAGCACGTTAGCAGCCGCCGTTAGCAGCCAAAGCAGCCTGGCAATGCAGATGGTGGCGGGTTACCTGCCAAAGTGGCTGGTAGAGTAAATTAGGCATGAATATTTAGCGCTTGGTAGGGGTTTGGGATTAGTTTCTCAGCATATGTACAGCATACAGGTGATACTGTGGAGAAGAGCTGAACTGAAACATTCAGAAAGATGCAAAAATCAAACGACCCTGCAGGACAAGCGCCACATGACGTGGTGGGAAAGAACCAAGTAATGGCAAGTCAGACTGAGAAGAGATTCTGGAGGATTGTGTGTAATTTTTAGGTGTCAAAAGCAGATCTGTTTGTTCAGTGATGTCTGCCTTTTTGGTTATTATTAGGTCTTCATTGCAGGCAGTGAGTCTATTCGCAGTTTTACAATGGAGAACATCAGGAACCCACGCGAGTGATCAGACTGGTTTGAAACAAGTCCCTAGTTTAAACTTATTATCCAAATGATTTAGCCGTTATGTAAGTGATTGTTGTCTCTTACTGTTACTTACTGTTACTTACTTACTGTTATGTAGTTGCGCCTGCATAATGTTTAACAATGCGGCGGATCATAATGTCATGCGCTTAAGGTGCATTCAGCTTTGGTCTGACTTCCAAATAATTGGTTTGGATAATCGGGTTAAACTGGGGATTTGCTTGAAACCTGCTCGACTTATTCCACTCCTTCATACAGGTCTGGCTGTGAAAATCAATCGTAAAATGATGACCAAAACTACGAAAACAAGACCCAGGTTTTCCTTTTTCTTCAGAGTAGCAAGGCTCTCATTCACACAAACTGCTGTAAACAGAAAAAGATGATGCACAAAGTTTCAGGACTCACAATCATCTATCTTCTTTTTGTATTTGGTGAATCCAGATGATTTCTAAATTGGCCCGGGAATGTCCTTTTGCAATGCTGGACAAAGCAGAGGAGATCGCCCTCAGTGGAAAAACTGAACCGTAATAGAAAAGCGAAGCAAATACTTGCACGATGTTAGCGATCAAGTGTGAAAGAGAGACGCAGATAAGCAAACGAGAGGAAATGTTTGACGAGAGTGACAAAAAAAGTGCCAGACAGATTCCATGAAAGAAAGACACATTCAACAGCAGGCAATCAGAGTTCACGTGCACGTGTGTGTGTGTGTGTGGGGGGGGTGGGGTGTAAAGAGTTTAGGTTAAGCCAGGCTGCAGATGCAACAGAGCAGACAGGCATCTGTCCTGTACATCTGCCACTGCGTCTACAGCAGAACAGTCCATCAGGAGACCCCCTGTGAACGAACACACACACACACACACACACACACACACACACAGAGTGGTGGAGCACGCTAATACACACGTGCGCAGCGAAATAGTTCAATTAAGATGATCAGACTGCAATTAGTTTGCGCTCCCGTGCGTCACAAAAGGTAGATTACACACACGCTAAAGCTCAGGGTTTGGGTTAAGACATGAACAAGCAGCCGCTTTATTCTGATCAGCCTTTTAAAAGCAGGTTCCATCTGTGGCTCCAGAAGAAAAAGGCTGTTCCTGCTGCTTGATGTTCAACCTCAAGGCCCCTGTGAGCCTGTAAAACTGATAAAGAGCCTAAAACAACAGAACAAGGCTCAAAAATTCCATATATACTGTACACACAAAAAAAAGACATAAATCTGGACTACAACATGCTAATTGCAATCAGTTTGAAAACAAAGAGGATTTTGTCATTATGTGTGGGTGGTTAATAATGCAAAAGCATCAATGGCAGGAGAAAAAAATATTCAATAATAATATTCAAAGCTGACAAACAACAAATTCTGCTGTTTGACACTGTGACGAGAGATTCATACGAAATCAAACAAAAGCTTCCGAGCACAATGACATGGTGAAAATGCAATAAAGTTCTTGAAGTAAAAAAAAAAAAAAAAAATTCAAATGCAAGCTGGCAGCGTGGCATATCCAGACCAACGGAACGGTCCGCGGGGTTTTATTTTAGTCTGACGTTTGACACCGAAGTAGATGGCTAAAAGTTTTTCCAGGCGATGGATTCTCTTCTTCTTCTGCTGCTTGGGAGAATAAGCTCCTGAAGGCGGGCGGCTCCCTGAACACAGATGCTTATCCAGCCCGTGTGTTTGCCTGTTTTTGTGGAGATTCATGCATATCTGCGTGTGGGTTGCATGTGTGTGTGTGTGCGTGCGTGTCTGAGTGCTCATTTGCGTATGTACGTGTCATGTATTTCCAGTTGAGCAGCCTCTCTGACAGGGCGGCTCTGCTGGACCCAGAGCTTCAGCTGCCCTAAAAATCCTCTGCAGAACCGTGCGGCTATTTTAGCTGTTTCTGCTGATGCCTGACAGCAAATAACAGGCCGTCTCCGCAGGAAGGAGGACAGGCGAACGTGAGTCAACGCCGAGACATACGGACAGTGAGGCGAACGGAGACAAACACAAAGAACAAAACACAATGACGCACACACGCTAAAGGAGTTTTGCTGTGTGTGTCTTGGCCGCCGGGCGAAGAGTGTTTTGTGTCTGTCATATTTCGAACCGTCAGACAAATGGAGGGGTCGGTGCATGCCAGCGGCCTGGCAGTGCATGAATGGAGAGGGGGACACATCAAAAGGTGCCGAGGCCCCTTTATTCCAAAACCACGCTTGGCTGTTCCAGGCAATATGCGACCCCTCATTTTCCCCGCTGAGTGCCACGTGCAAAGACGAGCATGTGCGTGCACAAGCAAACACAGGGGCAAACTTGCGCCCAGTCCCTGTGACAAAGAGACAAGCAAACAAGTGCACGCACACACACATACACCTCCAGAAGCAAGCCACAACATTCATCAACATTCTACACTCAACCAAATGTGCTGCAGATGATTTGGAACATAACAGGGAACACATTAATCAAAAACAGAATATACAGAGATACAGCATAGTATAATATCATTTTACATGTTTACGAGACATGCTTAAAGGACAATACCAGTGATTTTGCATGTTTAAGCCCAATAAATACTACCCTTCCCAAAATATGAAACCATATTTTAAAACAAATCTATCATTTACTGCTCCAGTAGTATGTTTTGGAAAATGGTTGGCAGTGTTGCAACTTGCATATAGGTTGTATTTATTGGGCTCAAACATGCAAAATCACCAGTATGCTCCTTTAATTGGGCCAATTATGAAGGGTCTGTCAGTGTTCGTGTGAGTGGTGCTACTGGGCTTCATATTGTAAATCACGGATGATGTAGACCAAAAAAAAAAAAAACTTGTTTACTTCAAAATGTAATTTTCAAGTGTGGGGAGAGTGTGTGTGTGCGCCGTGTATGTGCGTGTGCGTATGTGTGCACTCTCACCTTGTTAGGCGTTGTGGCTGAGGGAGCTCCCCAAACTTCCTGCAAAGACAAAAAGTGAGAAGAAAACATGAGCGGGCTGGTTATCAACCACAAACACACACACGCGCGCGCACGCAGACACATACACTTGCCACTTTGGCCTTGACAGCGTGTAGGTGAGTGACAGGACACGTTGGTGGAGTTTTGTGTTGTCTTGGCAGCAGGTTAAAGCAGGTGCATAGACATTGAACTTTATTCAACCTAATTCCCACCAACGACACGTCAAAAACACGTCCCGCACCCACAGCCATTAAACTTATTATTACTGATTATATTTTAGACACTTAAATGCAACAGTAGAACCACCTGCAACAATGGGTGGACGTTGCTCTCACTAAACAAGAAGACCAGTGGTTTTTATTTTCAATAAATGCAACAATGAATACCAACACATGCAGGATAAAAATGCTTGCAATCCTATTTGACATCTTTTTAAACTCAAATAGTGCAAGAAAATATTAATATTACATCTGAACTCAAAGATAAGAGGAGGACATGTGGCTAATGTCCCATTTCTAGCATAAAAGCTTTAGTAGGTCTGATATAGTGGCTACAACTACAGCTACATGCAGGCCAGAAGTTTGAGACAACCCCCAGATTAAAAAAAAAAAAAAATCATCAATACACTGTGTGTTTTACAATGTATTGCACAGGAAATGACAAAATATACATAAAATAAATGTAACTAATTAGTTTTCAAGAAGAATTTGTCAACATAAAAGCACTTTGAAGTCATTTCAGGCTCAGACTTTGGTTTCGTCAAAGTAACCCCCTCTGGCCAAGTCAGAAGTCTCAAAACCTTTTGCTTCTCTTTTAAATGGACATAACTTTAGTATAATTTTGATGAAAATTTTGGATCACTGTCCTGTTGAAGAAAGAAATTTTGATCAATAATTGGTAAACCAGATGCCAGATGGAATCGCGTGTCTTTGAAGGATGGAATGGTAATTCTGTCTTCATAACTCCTTTAACTTGGACCAAGTCTCCAGATCCCCCCCCCCCCCNCACACACACACACACACACAGCATTACTGAAACCCCCAACCCCCTCATGTTTTACGTGCAGAGCAACAGCATGAGAAGACTATGTAGCAAGTTAAAGGACCATACCACCCATTTTGCATGTTTGAGCTTAATATATTCACTTTTCATATATGTAAGGTTACTGGCAATCATTTCCCAAAGCATACTACTGGAACAGTGAATTAAAAATGTTTTTCCTACCTTCCAGACCGCCACTGGTTTCAGTTCATTCTGGTATGCTATTAAAATCAACTTGTTGATACTTGAAACATTCTTGGGATAGGTAATCCATCATCACAATCAAGACATGTGTTCAGGTTTTTTTGAAGTTACATAATTTTAGCATTTAAGCGTAATAAAAAGCGCAGAGTGAATGTATGTCTCCACCGGGGAATACAGTCCCAAAAGAAGACCTGCATTTATCGAAAAATTTAAACGGCCATGACTTCATAAGGCTGTGTAGCTATTACCAGGAGAAAGATCGATTTTTAAGGTGGGTATATCTCTTGAATATTTGATTTTGAAAGATTAAGAGATTTTGCAAAATATCAGGAAAGCTGAAATATGGTTTTATCCTTTGGGAAATGATTGTCAGGAACGTAACATGTATGAAAATTGAATATATTAGGCTCAAACATGCAAAATGGATGGTATGGTCCTTTAATCCCAAAATGATGTGGGAGAAGGCAGACAGCAGCTATTGAATAAATTGTTAAAACACATCAGCAAGGGAGCTGGAACACAACAGGAGCGACAGTGCACTAATACAGACTGATGCTTTCATTAAAAATCATTTCTTAAGCCATAGTGGCTACATAATATGCTCGTGTTGACAAATTCTTCTTGAAAACCAATTAGTTAAATTTATTTTATATATTTTTGTCATTTCCTGCACAATGAATTGTTTAAAAAAAAAAAACAAAACAGTGTATTGATGATTTGTTTTAAAAATATGGGGGTGGCCTCAGACTTCTGGCCTGTAGAGTACTTCCTGGAAATTTCAGACTGCTGGTAGCTTATGAATCATTAAACGGTGCTGGAGTCAGAGCGGAACCCTCAGTCATGGCTGTCAGGTAACAAAAAGGCAGATGCCAAAACAACACAGCGTAGTGTATAGCAGGATAAACATAATCTCGGTCTGATCAGCCTTTATTCTATATATTATTTATATATTGACAAGGACCTGTGAGGACACACAGACCTGAACACATCCCTTTAAAAGTACAAGCAAAATTGTGCAACTGATTGTCCTCCATAAAAAGTGTAAAAGTGACACAAAACATGAACAAGTCTCACAAATCTGACATCTTTCCGAACATTTCCCCCATTTGCAACCTGTCATGCGTGTATTTCAAACCACTTTTTTGTTTCCCTTGTGTGCACATAAGCTAAACTAAAGCTGAAAGTGCTGACAAACACCCCCTTCTTCTAAAATCCTGTGTGTGAAATGTCAGCAGATAGAAAGAGTAAAGAAAAGAACAGCGGAGCAGAAAAATCGATGGCCTGACGTGGCCTCTTTCCTCCCGCAGGTTCCCCTTCATCACATCCGTCTATTAAGGCGCTACAGTAACAGGCGGCTGACAGGCTTGTGGCTGGCACATGGATGAGGTACACACACACATGTGGAGGTGAGGGAGTGTGTGAGAGAGATTGTTCTCCTTAAGGATGAGAAAGCAAAAGGAAGGGAAGGAGGCAGAGGAGGAGAGAGTGAGGGAAAGGGTGCAGGAGCCAGAAGGAGGGAGAGGAGGTGGACTAATTATAGAGGAGAGCAATCAATACGGTTCCCACAGTGAAACACTGATGCCTCACTGGCTAATGGATTCCAGGCGGCTCCCCTCTCTTCCCCCCCCGCCCCGNCCCCCCCCGCCCCGTCCCTCGGCCCCGCCCTCCCACTGCAAACAGGGAGCTACGCAGGAAGAGACACTGCGGGGAAAGTTTCGGGGTGAGATTAGAGGCAAGGCGAGAGGAAGAGGATGGCGCTTCATGGAAAGACGGGAGATGATGTGCAGGATTTCACAGCAGGTGAGAAGACAGGAAGCAAGGAGTCGCATCGGCATGGCAACAACATCAAATAAAGTGAAAATGTACATAAACACCAAAACACATCTCAGGCAGCTATATGTGTTTGTTTTTTTTTTGGTTTTTTTTGCATGTAGTATTATAGCATGTAGTTTCTGAGGCTCTTTGAGGTGATAGAGAAGACATGAACACACACACAGGGTGTACTGAGAAGTGATGGAGTGTAAAAGGAGAGACGGCCGAAATGCGCTCTTCTTCTGTGAAAAACCACTGTCCGCATTTCCCATCACCTCCATGAGCTCACGTTAACACACAAACACCAAACGAGACGAGTGCAGCAAANCATTTCCCATCACCTCCATGAGCTCACGTTAACACACAAACACCAAACGAGACGAGTGCAGCAAACACAGGAAACCACAAAAGGTAGAGCTGCAAACACAAAACAAAGCACAGTGGCTGCAGCATCGCCGGCAGCCATTCAATATCAAACGGCACCAGCTCTGAACCCTGAAACCTAAATACCAAAGGATTATGAGAGGGAAAGTCAGAAAAAACTCTTCACACTTGTGCTTTAAACTGTCCTGACTTTTTTTGGGGGAATGTGACTAAAGATTCTCTCCTCTCTATTTAAGGAAGGATGACAGGCTGCAGGAGAAAGCTCCCGCCATCACCGGGGAGAGAGAGAGAGAGAGAGAGAGAGAGACACAGACAGACACACACACACACACTTTATGCCAGGGGCCAAAAGAGGAAAAGGAAGCTCTGAAAGAACAGGAGTTTCGTCTGATTTGCTCTCCATCCATTAATCCCTCCTTCCTTCCTTCCTTCTCACCTCCTGGTTACTATCACTGATTCCACTGGATACACTGGGGAGGGGGAGGGGGA
>VXCM01006133.1:49308-64802 GCA_014773175.1 Lucifuga dentata
GGGGGGGGGGGGGGGGTTAAATCCTAACACACAAACGCACGGTCACACAATAAGTGTCATTTATCAATTTCTGGAGAGAAGGAACACAGGAGAGAGAGAAAGAGTGCAAACACGCAGCTTTTCCTGTTAATTTTAATGCTCCACAGGCGGGAGGCGGCAGGTATCCAATGAAAATAACAAGCCAACTGTCATAGCTTTAGGTATTATGGGCTCCACTGCACAACACACCTTTTTTAAACAAAACCTACCTAAGGCGCCGGTTTTAATGACTAGTGTTTTCCAGTGTGATTAGTGTGACTTAGATTAGTGCGTTTAAAGGGCTCAACGGTTGGAAAAATCCCATTCTAGCTCACTCTGCTGGCTCAAAGTGTCCCTGAGCGTCGCTGAGCTCTTTCAATCAGTCAAAAGTGTCAGAAAAGTGCGCAAAATAAATTGGCGTAATTGGCGTAAAAAAAATTACAATAAACTTTCACACTTTGAGTTAGATTGCATCTTTCAGGGGCTGATAACCTGAGGGCTGAAATCTATTACATCACAGAATACAATGTTCAACTTTAAAAACTGTCTTTACTGGCTTATCCTGGCGTTCTTGAATAAAACACATCTTGCATCATCCAATATCGTAATGCATTATACTGTATGTGCCTGATTTAATGAAAGTATCAATTCAATCATCATCATGTAACTTCCCAACAGGAACCCTGAACTCTCCTTTAATGCTAAAATCTTGTGTAATATCATCTGCAGCACTTGATAAATAAGTGTGTTATGTAAAAGAAAAGCAGCTGCACTCGCATATACTCCGTTGGGCTGCTGGGAAAAAGAACGGTCAATAAAATCTTCTGCGCTAATCCAGACCTCTGCTGGATCCCTGCACTTTCCAAAACCCACAAATTATCAAATTAATCCCCCATACTTTCCCCCCCCCCCCCCNCCCCCCGTGGGCGAACCATGTAACCAGCCTTTTACACTGTGGCAATACCTTCTTGGGAAGCTGATAGGCTCATAAAACTACTAAGCCAAGCTGCCTGGTAGCTTACGCTGGCATGGCTGCTAACGGCTAAGCGTGCCAAGGTCATGATCTGGTATTGGATGTGCACAGGCAAGAGGATGTCCTGACTGTGGGCTTTCCACTGGAAGTGAGAGTGATGTCACCCTTGGCTCCTCCACTGCAGAAATGTGCCGTTGATGTTGTAACGACGCGGCCAGCCAATCCAAAAAAGCCTGGGTATGAAGCTGTCCTGAGGTGATGCTTTAATGACGTGTGATTTGGTAATTAATGCAGGAAGATGTTTGCAGTTGGTATTATGATAATCAGAGAGATGAGTTTGCAGTTGCTTCGAGGCAGCAACGTGGCTCCCACTTCACATAGCAATCATGAGAAATCAACATTTATTTTCCCATTTAGCGTTAGAGCGGCTGGCAGCGGCAGCTTTCTTCAGTTCATCTGCTGGTTGGCGCATGTCGTGGCTGACAGAACAAAGGTCCGGGCATAACCGCAGAGACGGCATTAGCTATTGGCTCAAATTTCTGGACACTGAAATTGGAGTGGAAAGTGGAAGCAACACGCCCACTCCCATCACGTCTCCTCCCGGCATTCCTGAAAGCACGCATTAAAGGACCATACCGGCTATTTTGCCTGTTTGAGCTTAATATATTCAGTTTTCATACACGTAATGTTACTGACAACTGTTTCCCAAAGCATACTACTGGTATGGTGAATTAAAAATGTTTTTCCTACCTTCCAGACTGCCAGTGGTTCCAGTTCATTCTGGTACGCTATTAAAATCAACTTGTTGATACTTGAAACGTTCTTGGGATAGGTAATCCATCATTGCAAACAAGACATGTAGTCAGGGTTTTTTCGAAGTTATGTAATTTTAGCATTTAAGCGCAATAAAAAGCGCTGAATGATCTGAAACTGCTTCCTGTTGTCAATTCACTACAGCACATGAATGCACCACTAGGAACCATTTTCAGATCACTGCCTGCTAATAGTTACACAGCCTCATGAGGTCACGGTCGTTTAAATTTTTTGATCAGGTCCTCTTTTGGGACTATATTCCCCGGTGGAGACATACCATTCACTCCACACTTTTTATTGCGCTTAAACCTTTCCCAAGAATGTTTCAAGTATCAACAAGTTGATTTTAATAGTGTACCAGAATGAACTGAAACCAATGGTGGTCTGGAAGATAGGAAAAATTTTTTTAATTCACCGTAGTATGCTTTAGGAAATGGTTGTCAAAAATGTTACATGTATGAAAATTGAATATATTAGGCTCAAACATGCAACATGGACGGTATGGTCCTTTAATATGAAGCAGTGAATGGAACATCCTTCATAATTTAAATAATTTAAAGCCCGATGTTGTCATTGTGACGCGACCTCGCGAAGCCGTGATCGTCAGCTTCTCGTTGGCGGTAATGGATTACATTCACCGACTGAATTGCTTTCTGCACCTTATGGTCGCGACTAAATGGGAGTGAATGAGCCATGGAAAAATTGATAAAAGCTTTTCCATGCTGCCAAGAACAATATTGTGAGGGGGAAACATAAAATCCCAGCAGCGTTCTCAGAAATACACGGGCATTAAAATGTACAAAGTGAAAGACATTGAATACTGACACTTGGTAGATTCATCATATGTGTACATATAAAAATACGATCCAAATTTCTCCCGCTAGGTGTACCTTATACCAAATACAAATCACAATTGCTGGTATTATCTTAGAAATAAGTGTGAAAATGCAATTCCAAAGGCATAATTCCCCGTCTGTAATTTCTGGTGCGCTGGTGTGAACGGGTGAGTGACACCAGAGTGACACTTCAATTCCATGCAAGAGAAGCCGGAAAGTGACACAGCAGCAGCAGACTTTGGTGGCTCATTAAAACCCAACACCTCCAAAGCAACAGCAGATAACACTGAAACCCTGCACCAAAACCCCCTCAGGCCTCTTTCACAGAAAACACACGACAATACACGTACACACACACACTCACAAATTGTCAACCTGGACCTACAGCTGGTATTAGACGATGAGATGTTCCTGCAGTGGGAAAAAGCTCGTTATTTAACATTTCACTTTTTGGATCCTTTTTCCAGTCCAGTTTTATTGGCACCAAACACTACCTTAGCTACTGTCTAGCCAATATGCAAAACTCCTTTAATTTTTTGGCTCAATCTTTTTAAAGAAGTCAAACGCTGCTACCAAATCTCTACCTTTAAAGGACCATACCACCCATTTTGCATGTTTGAGTCTAATATATTCAATTTTCATACACATAACATTACTGACAATCATTTCCCAAAGTACACGACTGGAATGGTGAATTTAAAAAAAAAATTTCCTACCTTCCACCATTGGTTTCAGTTCATTCTGCTAAGCTATTAAAATCAACTTGTTGATATTTGAAACGTTCTTGGGATAGCTAATCCATCATCATGAACAAGACGTGTATTCAGGTTTTTTCAAAGTTTCATAATTTTAGCATTAAAAAGCGTGGAGTGAATGTATGTCTCCACCATGGAATATAGTCCCAAAAGACTGCATTTATCAAAAAATTTAAACGATCGTGACTTCATAAGGCTGCGTAATTATTAGCAGGCAAAACATCCATTTTAAAGGTGGGTGGCTTGAATATTTGATTTTGAAAGATTAAGAGATTTTGCAAAATATCAGGAAAGCTGAAATACGGTTCATCCTTTGGGAAATGATTGTCAGCAACTTAACATGTATAAAAATTGAATATATTAGGCTCAAACATGCAAAATGGGTGGTATGGTCCTTTANCTTAACATGTATAAAAATTGAATATATTAGGCTCAAACATGCAAAATGGGTGGTATGGTCCTTTAATACTGTCTTATCATGCATCTCTACGTTTCGTATGCCCGCCTGCTGCCAGGCTGTAGTCATGCGTGTCTCCGTGTCGTTTTGTCTTTAAGCAGCAATTTAGCCTGTCATTACCACCGCGGATAAGCTAACGAATGGAAAATGTCGTCGTAAACCGACGCTTTCCATTCGTTTTCGTTTTTAGAAAATAAGTTCTCATATATACTGGGAAAAGTATATGAGGAATATGTTGATGATGGATTCATGTTAACATGTGCACATCTGCTGTGAGCGAGGAGCACGGATGGGGGAAATTGTAGGTTCTCTCTCGTCGTTCTCTGACAGGCCGCACAGACGCACGCTGTATTGGTGACAGATCGGGGTGTCAGATGCTATGAATAGAGCACCGACCACCCACCTCTACATGCTCACGCACGGATACATGTCGTTACACGCGCACACGCCACGGGGGGTTGATTGAGAGTGTGAACCCGGCCCGCCGTTCATTCTGCGGCGTGCTTGACAGCTGTGACTGACAGCCCAAACAGCGCTGAGGCAAAAAAAAAAAAAAANTTTTTTTTTTTTTTTTTTTTTTTTTTTTTTTTTTTTTTTTTTTTTTTTTTTTTTGCTCTGTTGCTCAGGCATGTTTCTGACTTCTCTCTAATAAATCAAAGGGGAGCTAGCTTAAGTTTTATGTGTTTCCTGAACTTGCCTCCATGTCTTGGTAGCAGATTGAATTGCTGATGCAATATTAATACGGAGAAACAATATGGACAGAGTAATGCTAAGCAGAAGCAATATCCTGCAGGCCTTTTTTTTTACTGCCAAAGTAAAAATGTGACTTGTTTGTGGTCATTTCTAAGGTGATCAATCAACTAACACACCTGCCGAATCAGCAAACAAACTGATACTGGCTTCAATATTTAAATATAGGCAAGTCTGGAAAAACTCAAAAAACATATTGGTTGGTATATAGGGGAAATATAACTCATTTGGTTCCTAAAATACACACTGCAAGTAAGCAAACTCTAGATCAGCGTGATTTAAAATATATATATCTATATATATATATATATATCAGTCAGCAGTACTGGTGAAGATATTCTCACCAATAGTGTGTGTCAGCAGGACGAGGTGCTTTGTCAAAAGTAAAATAATGAATCAAATTTTGCTGCTATCTCAGTCAGCAGCACTAGCCAGCGTTTATGATTCTGGTTTTTAAGATTAATGACAAGATTAAAACCTCATTTCAACTTGTGAGTTGCTTGAGCTGAAAAGCTGAAAAGAGGCCGCGGAAGTTCCGGAAGGGTTCCAGCATATATGGACAGATTTATGCTTCTTGAGGGGTTCTAGTGGTCCCGTCGTAGCTGCCCACCACATAGGAGCTGATTTATATGATAGAATTTAACCCGTTGATTGTTATATTAGCAACACAACATTAGCTGGGTATGCAATAGCAGACAAAATACTAGTCGATGTGTTAACAAGTTGACTATTTTCCTTGCAGACAAATACCAAAAATGGCAAGCATCTTATTTGAGTCTACTGAAATGCATAATTTCAGAAACATTTGTGAGATTAAATGAAGATTTGCACGCCAAAAAGAGAATTTACGCAAAAAATAAAAAGTTACACCTAATTGGAAACTCTGACAGCACAATATTAAAATTTGAAACTATGAGTGTTTTAAAAGGTTAGGAGGTGACAGCTTTGGAGGAGCAGTGTGACGCTTGATCTAGATTCATTTTCTCTCTCTCTCTCCCACACACACACACACACAGGCCTAGTCTAGCAGACCTTGTCCTCCTCAAGGGACCAAAGCACAACAGCAAAACCCACACCGGAGTTCAGACGCCATCATTCATATGCTCAAGGTCGAGGGTTGGGGCGTGACCTCTGGGGTCAACCGCCAGGCAGAGCGTGCACGCGCACATCAATGTGCATGTGTGTAGCCTGAAACAGATTATATTACCATACAAAGATGAGTCTGTCCACAGAAAAGTGTTGAGGGTGTTTCCAGCATTTTCTAATTTCTTGGGTCATCCTCCTCTCTATGCCTCTGCCATGCACCGTGCGAGGAGAAACAGATCGGGTGGAGCACTTGTAAGCCTGCATATATATGGCTGAACGTGTCTATCTGCACTTACACCAACACACTCAAGGCATCAGAGCTCCATCACAGCGTACAGATACTGCAGCCTGAGGAGGAGTGGAGGGATGGGATGAGGATTGGGCCTGTGAAAGGTGTCTGGTTTCTCTGCCTCAGGGATGATAGCAGATATCGCAACTCCTCCGAGTGACTGTACGCATCATTATCAACACCGCTGTCCCTCACAGCTCCCACTGGTGTCCACAGCCACGGGCCCTTCAGCGACACCTAAAATATGAACCCTGCCCTCCCCGGCCCAGCATAAATCACAGGGATTAGGCAGGACTTTGGTTAAAATGAACCAAATATTTTTTTTTTAACATTTTTGTTATGATGACTGGTGAAAAACAGAGGAGAGAGAGTCACGTGTGGAGATTCAATACAATTATCAAGGAAGGAACTGTCAATCATGTACCACACAGCTTACATCTGTGTGAAACAAAATGCTCATTGATCATTGCAGATCAAAAAGTGAAATTAGAACCCGTACTACCAGCCTGACCAGCTGGTTCCTGAAAAAATTTGGAGGACATTGTACTCTGCGAGCTTTTCCTCTGTGAGGCAATAAATCAACACTACATGGAAGATGAGGAGTCACATTGTGTTACATAAAACTCATTGAATTACCTGTGTGTGGCATGTGTATTCAAAACTCAAGACAAAGTACAGTGGGTGGTAACACTATCTCGCACTAAGCAAGAGGATGACTGTGTGTGTGTGTGTGTGTGTGTGTGTGTGTGNTGGGGGGGGGAGGGGGAAGGCGACATCAGGCAAAGTGAGAGAAATTTGGAAATCTGAGCCTGCTGGCTACATTGTCCCTGGCAGCCTTAGAAAAATACCTGCCTTCTGATGTCACAGACCCACACACACACATACACACATGGTTACACAGGCCACATAACACACACCGAGCATAAAGACCTGCCCTTTCTTTTAATCCACACACACTCGCTTCCTTTGCAGCTCTGTGTCATTCTGTGTGGTCTGCAGAGTGGGTATTACGCACACATCCTTCAAGCACCTATTTAATCATTGAGAAAACCTCTCGCAGTGAACGTGGCCAAGTTTGGGCGCTAAATTTGTATCCTACGGCAACGCTGGATGAGCATTTCAAAGAGAAGGTGGAGGTAAGTGAGACAGAGATGGCGTCCTAGTCAGTGACCAGGACAACAGAGGGGCGTGGCTTGACTTGGAGGCTCCCGTTGTTTATTCTCTGTGCTTGGCACCGGTGGCCGGCATGTGCCGCCATGCACACCAACGACTGCAACCAGCTTGGATCAACCAAGTCAAATATTCCCACAATCCTGCCTGCAGGCGTCATCCCTACGGAATGTCCACAACTATCCACAAGGAAGACGGAGGATGAGGAAGTTAAGAAACGCAAAAAAAAGATCAGTTATGGAGGGAGAAAAAAGAATGAAGAAAGATGTGATCAGAAACACAAAAAAGCAAGAAAGCCATCATATTTTAAAAGAAATTAAAAAGAATTTTCAAAACACTGCCAGAAAGTCTAGATGTGATTTCTGCCGGGACCAGAGATGCTAGAATTGTTTTGCACTTGTAGAACTTGGAAGGTCAGATCACAAAAAAAACATCCATCAAAAATATAAATATACATAGGTAGCATATGCATAATCGCAGAGCATTGGCTGAAAATCGAGGGTTTAAAGTTGCTTGAGTGGATGATGCAGAACAACAGAGGGAAATCTCTCCTCATTCTGACTGAGTGAACTGACCGCTGATGAGCCGTCTGACCCTCAACGCTGACTGACTGCAGACGGCAGAAGTCTGCTAGTCGCCCTGAGACACCCCACTGGGGGCAGAAACAAGGGCAGGGCACAGTGTATGTGTGTGTATAGTCTGGTAGAGATGGGTGGGTCGCATCAGTCTTCACTTTCAAGTGCCTGCATACACATATACACACACACACGACTCACGAGGCACCAGCTCCATCTGTCTTTGACATGGGAGAGCTTAATGACAGAGGCAGAAAAGCCAAAGAAAAGGCCTGCATGCTCTGCCTCCCTCCCTTCATTTTCCTTCCCTCCATCTCTCTCTCTCTCCCCTCCCCAACCGCACTCTCCAACATCAATGCTCCATATGGATGACTTTTTAAAAACTCATCTTGGTCTGGCACACAATCAATAAGGCATCCACACACACGCACACACACTTGCGTGCCGACTACACACACTGACGAGTTGTAATCTGGCACAGAGGCTGGAATACATACTCCATTACTGCACATATAATATCATGAGGTGAAAGTTAGCGGATACGAAATAATGGAATTTCCAGTCTACAGTGTGGCCAACCTAGACAATTTAGACAATGCACGCTTACACACACACACTCTTCATGCTTGTTGTATCTTTAATGAAGTCTCCTTTGTGTATCCTGCAGCTCTGCCTCTGTGTTTCCTCTTGCCTGCCACCTGGTTCCATTCAGTCCTCAGATAAGACGGGTCCTAAATTGAGACACTTCTGACCGTTCGTAGCACATATTAAAAAGAGATCATAAATAACTGAATTGCCTCAATTTCAGAAATTCATTAGAGCTCGGTGTTACTAAGCGAACGCCAGTCATCTTCAACACAAAAATGGGACCGGTGAAGCCAAACGGGTTTCGTGAAGCTAATTCTTGAGTAATTCTGGGTTTACGGAGAAATGGCAGAGGAACCTCTTCAATAAGATAGTCAAATAACAAATGCAGACATAGAAAACTAACTGTCAGTGAAATTTTCCTTTCATTTTGTCCACTAGAAACCAGTGCGAGTATGAAGCTCTTTTGACGATTCAGCCCTGAAAGTCTTCACAATTTTAGCTCGTTAATAAACAGCCGCACAGATAAGAAAATACAGCCACAGGAGAGGCATACTCGAAATTTTCAGGCAAAGTCCACAGATGCAGCAATGTGATCTCATAAAATATTCATGATTAAATCTTTTTTTTTTTTTTTTTTTTTTTTAAACAACTTCACTGATGTGACAAGTTTGCCTGTAGCCAAAGAACCACACAGAAACGCAGGGTTTTTAGGGTTGAGACAGATCATGTGCTTGGGGGAAACTGTCAGGGGAAAAGAAAGAGAGGGGGGATGAGGTGAGGGAGCCTTGAACCCTGAATGAACCGCCCATTCCTGCTCCCCTCTCCTCCTCCTCACTCTCTGCTGAGATGATGACTCACTGTTGGAAGGGAAAGGGAACCCAGGGGAAGGATTGCGAGGAGTAAGGATTGACCGCAGCAACACTATCGCATCCAGAGTGGCGAGCGAGCAGGTAGCAGCTCGGGTAAAGGAGACAACACCAAGGCAGCAATTCTGAGCTAAGTGTCTTTACATCCGGCGTTGTGTTAAACTGAGACGAAATGATGTCACTGAAAAAAAAATAAAAATCATCGTAACCGTTCCAATAACTGACAACACGACTTAATCCAAATCCTTAAAGGCCTGAAAAATCAGCATAAAGATAAACAGCCAACAGTTTTATCATGATGGAGGTGGAGAAACCCAGTAGATTTTCTTTTTTTTTTTTGGCAGAAACTGAGTAAGATATAGTTCTGAAGAAAGTTTGGGTCTTCATGGATGAATTTTTGAGATGATATCGTGAGCCTGTGAAAGATCATTTTTACACATCTGGGTGTAAACATATTACTCAGTATAATACAACCAACACTACAATCTAAATGTATCTATCCAGTGTACACATCATAATATATCATCATGCCACTTACGAATTTCACTCACCCTAATTTCAATTTACAGCCATTTATGAATTGCAATAATGATGTAAATCTGTTTGCTGGGTACCTGCTCATTCATGGTAAGACACAACTGCAACGAAACTTCCTAACTGTGCGAGCGGCCAAAATTAAGCGCAGTCTTTTTGGACATCTATGAGTTCAGTCAAACTAACCGCCGTCTTGCCCTGCCCTACCCTCAAAACCACCGAACGAGAGAAAAAATAGAATTCCTGGCAGGGAGAGAGAGAGAGAGAGAGAGAGAGAGAGAGAGAGAGAGAGAGAGATGACAAACCTCAGTGACCTTTAGCCCATATGCTGTGTGATCCTCCACAAACCAACCAAGTACTGTGTTGCAGTTCGTGTGTGCGTGTGTGTGTGTGTGCGCATTCTGGCAATCAGTTTGGCACCGAACGACTGCTGTCTGGTTTCAGTGTTGTTGTCACAAAGGGGAAGGGAATTGTTGTTCCTACTGCTTCTTCCTCTTCAAAACCCGCCATCTTTACAATAGTCACTAACAAGATGTTGAAACAGGCGATCCCCACTGACAAGAGATTGCCACTTAATATAGATGCTGATTTGTCTTGAAAACAAAAACTGCTAAATGTTTCACCAAATAATAAATTTAAATATGTTAATTTATCATTTTAATTTAACAGCACTAGCATTGTGGTACATTATGGCAAAACCGGGAAAATTTGTCCAACAGACACTTTGGCAAGTTGGGGTTCCAGTTAGAATATTCAAGGTCCTTTTTCCAAGAAATCCAGCAGGCTGATAAAAGGGTAAAACTTTGCTGGTGAATTTTCGGATAAACCAGCGGCCAAAAAGAAAAAGTTTGTTTCCTTCCATGAGCTCATGTGAAACCTCACAGACATTCTTCAGCAGTGCTTCCAGAATGATGGCAGCAGTAGAGAACACCAAGCTGCGGCCGCAAGTGCAAGACGATCAACCACAACGTGAACAATCCTCTCTTCAAGGAAAGGCATTGTTTCGTCGACCGCAATCAATAGCTTCTTCCACAAAATGACACACATGGGCTATTACTTCATTGTGATTCTAAGCACAGGCCAAAGCCTCCTGACGTCAACAGCCACAGGAATGCCACCAGGCGGATTCTTCAGAAAAACTCTCCGGCAGCCTTAGTTAAACAACCAGACAATGCAAAGAAACGTTTGGAGATAACAGTGTGCCTTTCCTGGAATCCCAGCCCCTCTCTCTCAGTTCTTTTCCCTGAATATTTTCCTAGAGCTCGATAACTCCTCACCCTGTCTCAACCTCTTTCCCTGCAGGGAAGGGATGCAGGCTGTTTGTCTCGGTGGGCTGCCATTATTTGTCTGTGCAAACGCCAGTGTCGTGTCACTGGAAACTGGCTTGCAGAAGTCAGACTGAGACACGACATTTGGGTTTGAAAGAGAGATAGAGTCCGAATGCCATGAAATCCAAGCGTTTTGGGACACTGTTAAAGGAACTGCTTGTCATAACAATGTAGGTAAACTAACTAAAATGCATTGATTGAGACTGTATAAAAGGGAATCTTCATCGAAAACCTTGCTTCTGGTTTACTTTGATATGTTTAATTATAGTCGATGACACTAATAGGATCTGGCACGGCCAATAAGACAGCATCTATAAAAAGGTCAATCAAAAGCCTGCGAGAATTAATCAAAAACACTTCGCCGTTTTCATCAAAATCACGGCCCATTTAGTTTCCACCTTCAGTAAAAAAAAAACAAACAAAAAAAAAAAAAAAAACNAAAAAAAAAAAAAAAAACAGATGCCACCAGTTGTCTCAAAACTGTCGCAGCATGTCTTTCAAGAAAGTTGAACTACATGCTAGCTTGCTGCCTGCCACTCCCTCCTTATCTAATACGGTCATAGTGGCAGTTGCTTCCAGCCGTGGGGGGTGGGGGGTTGTTAGGGGCTTTCCCAACATGGGAGATCCTGTGTATTTTAGTAACCTTCCTCTGAATGGATGAACCGGCCTAGTTTGGTGGTCAGATAACAGGCAGAATGTTCTGACAACAGCAAGACACTTGAACAATGTTTCTGAGCTCTAACAGCCATGGTTGGAATAACAATGTAATTATCTGGGCCAATAGCAGCAGACAATAAAGCCTCTCTCTAAGCCGCTCTCTGTGGTGAATCTCCTGGTAGCTTAGAGCAGCATATTCTAGCCGTATATACCAGAGGCTTTGGCATGACTCGCTCCTTTCCTTGTAGAAGGCAACTTCAAAACGCAAATCCTCTTTTCTCAATGCCCAAGGAAAGAAATATCAAGCGTTTTCTTCGAAAAGATGAAGAACCAGAAAGAAGTGAAGGACAAGCACACAAATGAATTATCTCATTCTCAACTGCCTCGACTTAGGAACTAGTTAAGCATTTGCACGCTGAAGCTGAATGAAAGCAAACAGGAGTCGGATGAGGAACTCGGTTCATGTTTTCTGAATGAAACATCCTGAATGTGGAGGGACAACGGGGGCAAAAAAAAGTGCTGACACTTAGAAATCACCATTCCCTTGGTGTAACTGTAATCCTTCCAAAAGGCAAAAGAACGAATGCAGGCCAGAGGAAACGGTCTTGTAAGAGGAGAGAGAAGGCAGGTCAGCATTGAGGTACTTCCACTGCCCATTGCCCTCGTGTTAACTTTCTCTCTCTCTTATCCGTTAGCCGAGCGGCAAAGCCAATGCCAACAACAACACCAAGAGGACTTGGGCCTGTATCAAACATGACGCTGGGGCTGTTTTCAAAACCACACTGGCTTTTAGATTTACATCAGAATGTTCTGTCCCATCCTCGCCGAGCAAACAGCACTGAGGTCTTGGAAGCTGCGGAGATAAAAGTATGAGCTCAGGCAAATGCATTCCAAACGCCGCACGAGTAAATAAATGCCTATTACTTCTGCATAAGGAATCTAACCCCCTAATAAGGCCCCAAGTGTCGGGGAATTAGGAAGTAAGAGTCCCCTCCTTATCCTCGCACCTAAAAAGATGCAAAAATGTGTTACTGACACGGGGAGCGACGTGCTCTGAAATAGCAGCAAGGGAGTAAAAGCACAGAGATGTACTATGGGGATGTCTGTGGTTCGTGGACACTTTAGCATGTGGCTGAGGCCCAGGAATGAGGAATGCAACACTGGCAGCGATCCAAGTCAAATTACTCAAAAATGTGCATTTCTGTCCCCTTGGGTTTCTCCTGCGGTTGTTCCCCTGAGAGAAAGACGCAGACAAAGTGAAAAAAAAAAGAGAGAGAGAGAATAAAGATACTGAGTCAACTAGGGTGTGTGGTACTTTTAAGAGGCCCATCATCACTCCACCAAACAAGTCGAATCTGAACCCTGAGCGAAACTGTAGGCTTGGGGGGATATTTCAATCATGTGAAGAAATGGATACATATGAACTTCCAAAACAATAGTCTACTGTATACACGAGAACAAATCCCCTAAAGATGTCTGGCGGTGGCACATTGGTTTTGGTGCTTTGCCTGTGACTTCTGTATGCTACCCCCGGCTTCCACGGCCCCCGCGCCACCACACACACACATACGCACACACACACCTTTGAAGATTTTCACAGCTCCTGGGTGGATATAGGGCGGCTTTGGAGACTAGGGATCCCGAGGTGACACATATCAGGTTTTTACCAGCTTATATCATCTCCGTCGTTAACCTATCCATCAGCACTGTTGCTACGGCCGAGGAGGATCTGTGCGTGGAAGTGGGGGAACTTAGGGCTGTTGCTTGGGGTGNGGCATCTCTTTTAACTCTACCCTGAGCCTCTGCCACTATAAAGGTCAACGCTTTGACATCTGCTGCTCTCTCTGAACCTCTCCTTTCATAAAAGGGAGCAGGGAAGAGGAGACGACCCCGGGGAATGGATGCACGTGCACACACGCAAATCCACTCGTGTCTATATGCTTATTAAAAAAATAAATAAATAAAAGCTCACACACCCTTTCATACGCACATGCGCTCGTTTGAATTGCCATCGACACAGCCCCAGAGCTAAAATGACACGCTCGTATGCTCATGCTAACAAATACAAGCACACACGGCTTGTCTCTCAAAGAAAGGCTCAGCGGTATCATTACACCCGCACGGAGACGTTTGGCTTTTGGCCTGAAGACTCCACCATTCTTTTNTGGAATCCCGTCCCCCCAGGGGCACAGCAGAGGCAGAGCAGTGTTGAAATAAGTGATTCATGCTTTTATCATCCCAGGTGAACAGTGCTGCTCTTTCAGCCATCACACTCAGCTCCTCTGGTAAAGGGAGAGGGGAAGAAAAAAAAAAAAANCCCTCCCTCTCTCTTTCGCATACATTAAGGGCTGCGGTCTGGAGTTTTTCATCTGTTTGTGTTATTGTGGCATCCTGACAGATTCTGGCTCAGACCGCGCTGTAGCAGGACAGGCGAGCGTTGTGTAGCACAACTGTGGCTTCGCTTGCACACATCTTGTTTACATCCGCACAGGTGCACACACACACACACACCGCTGCATCAACTTGATAAGGTTTTGCAGCGCCCCAAAATACGCATTAAAATACTTAACCAAATACTCCACAATGTGCTACTCTTTGTTAAAGTTCATAAAGTTTGGAGGTAATGTGTATGAGTACCGGAAAAGAAAATCCCCTCTTGCGCAATCTGATGTGCTTGACAGTGCAGCGGTATATGCCAAATGTTATTCAGACAAGACTAGCTTCTTATCAACATGTTGCAAGGAAGCCGAAGCAATTAGCTGCCCCTTTACTATTGGCCAAATTGCTGCTATCAGACATTATAGCTGAACAGGTTGTATATGCTAACAGGTTTTCCAGGAAAATCCATCAGCAGCTGTATTGTATTTCACAGTCTATCTGACAAACCAGCTTTTTGAATTTCTGTTCGTTAACCACCTTATTTTATGTGCCACACCTGTAATTGCCAATGTAAATAAAGATTGGAACAAGAAAAGCCAAGGCTGCTTTTATGAAAATTGGCCACTTGGATTAACTGATTTAATAACTGTCAGGATATTCAATAATTGAATATCCTGACAGTTTTGCACATCCATTATGACACACCAAAGCAAGGATGGTGTTGAGATGAAGCATTCACTGTATGGCTTTATCTCTAAATAATCAGCTTTTTGGACTGTCGCCCTATGCACATTAAGACTAAATTAGATAGAAAGAAAATAAAAACAAATGCAAAATCGTGGCCTAAAACAAAACCAGAGAGGATTAGAGAACTTGCAATTTAGGTGAGTGAACACGCTTAAGTGAACGCTTCAACTTCCAATCAAAAGACAGAAGCATTCAGCTACAACCTACCCGTAATACTGTTATACAAATGTCATAATACTACAACGAGCTGGTGGTTGTGTACCCCCCCCCCANCCCCCCCCCATGTAAACCCAGAACCATTCAGAAAGCGGGGGGCAACAGGCTGTGGTGAGACTACAGCCTCCAACCGCTGCTGTGAGCGCAGCCAGCCATCAACTAAATAGACCCCTTATGGCACTTTAATTTTCTGTTAAACCTCTCCTCCCCCCCAAGCACACACCCACCCATCCTCTCATACAGTGACCCCCACTCCCTGTTCCCTGCTCACANAAACCTCTCCTCCCCCCCAAGCACACACCCACCCATCCTCTCATACAGTGACCCCCACTCCCTGTTCCCTGCTCACACACACACACAAATCTGGAGATATCATCTGGACAGGTGGCCAGCCACCCAGACCTGACCTGCCTGCCCTCTTGCTTGCTTGCTCCCTCTCTCTCTCTCTCTCTCTCTC
>VXCM01006133.1:64891-75799 GCA_014773175.1 Lucifuga dentata
CACACACACACACCCACCCACCCAACATACACACCGACAAACCCAGCAAATGTCTGTCATCCACTTAGCTGTCTGTGAGGATTATTGCTTCAAGTGAAAACAAGGTTTATGTCTAGCTCATGCACAGCCAGATCATTTTAATCACGGTGTAGTGTTTAGTCCACAAACTACCTAAACCAGTAAAGGCAATCTTTAAAATTTACCTCAACTCAGTCCACTACAGTCACAAGTCCAGGATAAAACATTGTTTACACTGAGAAAATACATTAGTAATATACTGCATGGCTAATAAAACTCTGCTTCACATGAAAAAAAATATCCTTGACATTCTCCAGCTGTCTAATTACAGACTAATTCCATGGACAGTTTGAAATGTTAGCCAATTCCAGTTTGCCTTTAAAAGCCTTCTCTGAGGTGCTTGTCACAGATGCATTATCTAGTGGCAATTACTGAACATGCACTAAGCATAATGAACTCTTTTTAAAGGAGAAATGTAGGGATAAGATACAAAACTTTTAATTTGGCTCACAGAGAAGTATTTCAAGACTTGGTATTTCAGCAGCTACGTATCTCATATTTAATGCTCATGGGGGAGAAGATGTACTGAGAGGGTGAAGAGATAAATTCACAGCAGAAAAACTCACACTGGCTGGGTGGAAGTTATAATTGAGAAACTGAATTAATGACTCGGTCTGTTCCAAAGATCTGGATCATTTTTCATAGAAGATTAAATAGGCATACATAGCTATGGGTTTTGATGGGCGAATTTTGTCCTTAAATGCACTCTACAGCGATGAATAATAAAGGTTAGGATCGTTTTTTAGCTTACAAGCACTTCGATGGTTTTTTTTGTAAACACTATTTACTATCACTGTCGTCCGCTTATACAGCTGTAGTTGTAGAAAAGTGGATCACAATGTGTGATACTCTAAGTTTAAATATTTATCCTAAGCACGCCGTGTAACGTGGGTCAGCACATACATTTTACAAACACTAAGGAAACGATGCCTTGCTCACAAAGCCGCAACGTGTTTCAGTCAGATATTGCTAGTAACGTCCATTATCGGACAGCTAGCTGTGTTAAGTCTTGAATCAAATTCATTAACGTGCTGCCGGGCTAAATGGTGAGCACGTTTCGAAAAGAAATGCAAGACGAATGTTTTCAGCGTGAAGCCTGAGCGGGTATATCGCTATTAAATTTTTTTTTTTTTTTTTTTTTGGAGCTTCATTTGTTGTGTTTAGCTCGCTGGTTAGCCTGCTAGCTAAGGGTTCGCCGTTGTCTGGGAAAAAGACCACCGAGGGTGAAGTATCGCTTAGCTGGGCTAGCTCACCAAACACTGCAGCAACAGTCAGTTCGTGCAAGTAACGTTAACTGGGCAAAGAAAAAAACACTCGCAAGCAAATACAGACAAAGAAGCGACTTCTAGTCAGTAAAGCAATGAGCAAACACTCCAGTGTGCCCCCGACTCAACATATTGACTAAAACAAAGATATTTTATGTCAATAACTTGCTTTCTCTTCAACTCCACTCCCCACCGCCAGCCCCGAATCTCAGACTCACCCTGTCACAACAGGCGCCATCTTCCACAAACTCTCACCAAAACTCCAATACTCGCGATATCCTTTCTCTCCCACAGCCCAACAATCCGCCGAGACAACAGGAGCAGACTGGAGGTGTAGGGACGAGGGAGAAAGAGAGAAAGGGGGTNCCGCCGAGACAACAGGAGCAGACTGGAGGTGTAGGGACGAGGGAGAAAGAGAGAAAGGGGGTGGGTGAGGAAGACAGAAAAAAGGGGAGGCGGCGGGTAGCGGCAAGAGAGAGAGAGTGAGCGAAAAGGGCAGACGCCACAACAACAGGCGTGGGAAACTTCCAAGATCGCGCGAGATTTGGAAAACTCTCACAATAGGCGAGCACAGAGGGAGAGTCCTGTATCGCGAGATGTGCGTGAAGTGCAGTAGTTGTTTATCTTGTGGCGCTGAAATACTATTCCCACGTGTTTACCGGGTAATAAATTACAGCACCGATCGGTTTGGTTCGTGGTGAGCAAAGCCTCGGTTTTCCCAGGCTCACGTAGATTATGTCATATGTCTGATGTCTGCTCATGACGCAACTGCCACGTTTAGCGTAATCAGCCGCACATATTTTAATTCACAGTCCTTCCCTGTAGCATATCACCAAAAGCATCAGAGGCGACGAGAATGCAAGCACACTAGTTAAGAGGAGGTTTTAAATGTTGGATTTTTACACACCCAATTTACAATTCCCTTAGGTAACATTGCAGTTCCTGTTTAGAATGTGGAAACAATGGTGTGAACACGTGAATGAGCCATACAGGGCAGATTAGTGCACTGTCATCACACTGGGGAGTCCCATGACCACCTTCCTCACAGCCCAAATCTAAGTCAAAGTACAAGGGAGGCTATTATTTAGAATGATTATGCTTAAGATCGAGGGATAGGGCTTTGTTAGCATTCCTCTTCTTGATTCTCCCTCAAACAATGTGAATTTACAAAAAGTTGTGTGTTATTTACAGTCATCCCCATTACAAATGGCTCAGGGCGTTCTTGTTTATCTGGGAGGGATCAAAAAGCTGTAAACCTTCGTGTAGGTCTCCATCCCTTGTATGTTTTTGTCTCCACAACCTTCATTTGAATCTGTTTGAAATCTTTGTTCACCATGCAAGTGACATCCAGCAGGCGTTTTCCCCAACTTCAAAGAAAAAGAGGAGGCTTCTGCCAATCTGATGGCCAGTCAATACTCTCTGTTGTGTGTGTGATCTGCCTGTGGTGGTTTGTATGTGTAACAGACTTCTGTAAGATAAAAATGTTCATTGGCTGAAGGAAAAAGACTTGAAAAGACAAAATGAAAAGTTGGCAAGGATGAAATGCACTGAATATTTTAAACTAAAGGACTCATTTAGTATTGAAAGCAACATAACAGACTGAGTAGGTTACTAAAAATATAATTGAAGCACAGAACAAACAGATTTTTGCTCAATTCTACATATGACAGATGAACTATATAGACAGCTTTTTGACAATGGATATGAAATGTCACCAAACCACGGATAGATTATCATGACCATGGGTCCCTACCTACACACGCAAACAATACTTGCGTCACTGCGTGTACCCTCCCCAAGGACAGAGTTTAGTCGCACAATAGCACAGAACAATCCACAACCACACAGCATATATTACTTTGAAATTANGTTTAGTCGCACAATAGCACAGAACAATCCACAACCACACAGCATATATTACTTTGAAATTATATTCATTATTTTGACATATTAAATTACTGCCTTTTTAGGTCTGTTGTTCTATGCATGCCATGTACAGCACAAAACACACACCACCAACAAACTGTGAAAAAATACACAAATGAACATCAAATGAAGCACACAACCACAGCTACACAACCCTGCAGTGAAACATGTCCTACCCAAACCACGGCGTTCTGTTGGCCTTCTGTGAAGAGAAGTCATTAATCGAGTCGTCAAAGTCCAGTTCATGGACGAGTTCCGATTCAATGGCCATGAGTGACAGCATGTTCAGGCGTCTCTGTGCCATCCTGGTCTTTCATTTATTTTTAATCCTGGGCATCTGTGAAAAGGACCATTCTCCCTCGAAGTTGCCGACAGGTACAGTCAGATACAGTCTTAATGCAATGTACGTTGGGAAATGTGGACTGTAATCCACATTCCAGCATTGTTTTCAGACGTTTCGATGAAAGGGCACAGACAACTTTTCCCGGCCCGGTAACGTTAGCATTAGCCNTGTTTTCAGACGTTTCGATGAAAGGGCACAGACAACTTTTCCCGGCCCGGTAACGTTAGCATTAGCCACTGTAGCATCAGTCGGAGTGCAGTCTTCCTGTGAACTTGGGCAACGTTAGCAGTGCAGGCATTAGCATTAGCAGCCAGGTTATCCTCAGACGGCAGCGCTGCTAACAGTAACATCACCTTCCACCTGTTTTTTGGTGAAAAATGNGGTTATCCTCAGACGGCAGCGCTGCTAACAGTAACATCACCTTCCACCTGTTTTTTGGTGAAAAATGCTGAAATAGAGGCTATTTGTTGTAGCAAAGCGGCATCTTTAGCTTCTTTTTCGAGTTTACGCTTTGCCTACCCGCTGAGTGCGTTTCTCCACGTAGTGAAACTGACATTTGACCTTTATCAACGTCATTACTTGATTTAGCTTAATGGCTAATTTATAAAACATTCAAACAATTTCAGAATCGTACTACATTTTCAAAATCACATATATATATATGAATAAATCTTAAGGCCAAGGGCCACTATTGGCTCCAGGGCTCTGGACGCTGCCCACTTTGCCCATGCGCTAATCCGTCTGTGCACCAGACACTTTTTATAATGTAGCAGATGTGATCTCTTCCTGTGTATATGAAACAAATTTACACATTTCATATTTTTCAGAGGCATCATTCATTTATATAGAGCTTCAATGTTCAGCCAGTAAAAGAGACAGAAAAAAAGAGAAAAGAGTTGCAGGGGTGAGGTTTTGCATGAGAGTGTGCCTGGCCCACGGCCCACACTATGAAGACACAGAGATGAGGACCTCATCCTGCCCTCAACCATTTTTCCGTTCCCTCTTTTTATAGTCGGCAAGAACCTCCAGTTACACTCAGAGCTGAATGGAGAAGCATAAAGTTTCCTCAAATGTTTAACAGCTGAACACAGTTTTTAAAAAAGGGACTACACAAGTGCAAGTTTTCAGGGAAAATGGGAGCGAGATAGAAAAGATGGAGAGACCTTGCTTTGAGGACATGGCAACTTTTACATTTAGGGCAGGCAAAATGGAAATTTAACAAAAACTATATTTGAACTTTGGCCTTTTAGGCTGCTGTGAAACTCGTAACATGTTTTAATGTTCATTCATGCACATGATTTATGGTTTCCTCTCTGCTCTTCTTGCAATGCCTTCCACTTGTGTCTGGAAACATCACTTTTTTTCTCTTTTTTTGGAAAATGTATTTGTTAACAGTACAGAGATAATGAACTGTTCATTTAAGCAGCTTTCGCAACGTAATCTTTCCCTGTGTGGGCGTGAAACCATTCATTTTAATAGAGAGACAAGCTTCAAAGCTCAATAAAGAAAAGGTAGGTGGCCAATTCAAGCAATCATGACCAAGCCACAAGCCTCAGGTCTATAAATCCACTCACGTGACTGCTTAAGCTCATGGCTCAGAGAGAAAGTGAGAGAAAGTGAAAGAAAGACAGCAAACTTTTGCGCCTGTGTCGACACCAACACTCTCCATCATTTCATCCCACTCTGTCACCTCAGTGTAATATGTATTAACACACATACATTTTTTTGCCTGTCTTCCCACACAAAGAGACTTTTGTGATTAGTGTAAAGTTGCATCTTTTCTTTTGAGCTCTTTTGTGAAATTAAGGAGTGAAAGTGCTTTGTTCTGTCATCCAGGCTATTTTCACATCCAGCTTATCTGGCTAAGTTGACTCGCTACCAGCGCTTATAAGAAAACTAATTATTTTTACTTTCTGAATTGAAGGGTGAAAACAGAATGAGAGGGAAAGCAAGGCAATTAAGGAAGTGCAGTTAAGGTTTTCTGATTAGCAGCTCTTTGACTTCGTCATTTGATACAGCTCGTGGGTGGTGAAACTTCCTGAAACAAGCAGATAGACTGAAGCACAGTCAAAGTGAGAACCAGAGACAGAAAGATAGGTCAAGAGACACTGGGTCAAATGTTAGACTGGTGGACAGAAATAAACCAGACAGGGGTCAAGACAGACCGATAAACATGGACATGTAGGATTGGCAGGGTGCCAAACAAGCAGGAAGTCAGCATTTGGAGCCTCATGGAGTCTGCTCATATATTTACTGCAATAAATAAACTCAACATCTCCAACCAAGCAGCAATCAGAGTCATTTGATAATATCATATTCTGAAAGTGATCATCACAAGACGTGCATATCAGTTCTGGTGAGTCTGAGTTCATAGCAGAGGGAAGGGCGTCCCTGTCTGTCCATCCGTTGTGTCCAACTGTCTCCCTCTAAAGCCACACGGGAAAACCTCAGGGTGGAAGAGGGCAGACAGTTTGACAAATAGAAGAAACGACGGGTCCATGAGGGGCACGCCTCCCTTCAAAAGACCCCTTAGTCCTGTCTGGCCCTCTGTTCAAAGGCTCTCCCTTTTATCACGACTGTCATTACAATTAGGTCCCAAAGACATCAGAGAGCATGACTGCTTTGTTAAAATAAAATGACAGGGTGATAAGTTTGCAGACTACCAGGGGAACTAGGCGCATGTTTTGCAAGCCTGCTCTTTTGAAAGAGAGGGGGCTCAGAGTCATGAGGAAAGAGACATTTCCCCTTTCCTGGACCTGCACAGTTCACAGTAAGTTCAAGCTGCCACAGTGTTGCGGGGTGAGAGCTGCACAGACACGCTATTTGGCAGTTGGGACGCAGCCTGTATATGATATAGGAAAATAAGCAATATGATATGACTGACTTCTAACAGGCTGTATAGACACCTAGTCTACCTTCAGTAACATAATGCAGCAGGTTATGGCTTTAATGAAGCTTTTATGGTCTTTTCAGTTTGTCTCATAGCTGATAACACCCCTAATTTACGATAAAGTGCAATCAGTCCACATTACATATTTTTACAGCCTTCCATTGCTGGAATAGGTCTGGTTATGAGCTTTGACACGATCACAAGGACCCATAAATTCATCAGTGGGATGTTATCAGCAGAAATAACAAAACCAGATACATACAAAAAACCAGCAAGCTTCCTCTGTTACCCGAGGTGGGATGTCAGCTCTGAAACCATAGCAATTTTCAAATCATCCCTGCTGAGGATTGAGCGTGGCAGATCTTGTTCTCATTTCCACAAGGGAGAGAAACTGTTTCATAAAATGTTATATGAGTGCCGTCTGGGGTGACTTGGATCTGTTGCTTGTTACCACCTTTCAGCCTCAGGGTACTGAAATGTGATTAAAAAAGCAGAGCTGATCACAAGCCCTGAAAATATGTCTAATTCATTAAGTTATGGAAAATACACAAGAAATCTTAATCTTTTAATCATCCCTGCAAATTATTCACTGAAAAATGTGTGAGATTGTCAGTGGGGGATTTTTGGGATTACCATACTCATGTAAATTTGCTTTGATTTTTAAAGTGAAGTCTCATATTTGTGGGCATCCAATCATATATTTTAACTTTCTGTATCAAACAAGAAGGCATTCTGAGAGTGCATAACTCCGCCAAGGCCAACAAAAGCCCCCCCNAAAAAAAAAAAAAAACTCCCCACCCCTAAAAGCCTCAGCATTATCACCTGAAAATTATCTGTATTTATGTTAAACATTTTAACAAGTCTCTACATTTCATGCCAGAAAATCAAAATAGATGGGAATATTTCTGAAGAAAATGTATGTGATTGCTTTCAGCTGTCAGGCTGAGCAGCTTAATTGTTATTACACTAGTTTAAGCACTTAGAAATGCTGTTATTATGAAGTACTTTGGGGTTGTTTTAATATTATTTATGTCATAATACCTTACAACCTGTATATGTCAACATAAAGTTATGTATAGTTGATCAGTATGCAGTATTGAGCATTGGAATTATGACAGTGTTTGTGCTGCGTAAAGTTCATGATGTGTAAAATGAGGTTTAGCTGAATGGAACTTATAGGCCTTAATGCTTTGTGTAATGCATAAATCCAGAAACTGTACATCATCAGCCACTACAGTCACAAAATGCTTTAAAGGACCATACCATCCATTTTGCATGTTTGAGCCTAATATATTCAATTTTCATACGTTACGTTACTGACAACCATTTCTCAAAGGATAAAACCGTATTTCAACTTTCCTGATATTTTGCAAAATATCTTAATCTTTCAAGATCAAATATTCAAGCGATACACCCACCTTAAAAATTGATTTTTCACCTCCTAATAGTTACACAGCCTTATGAAGTCATGGTTGTTTAAATTTTTTTATAAACGCAGGTCTTCTTTTGGGATTATATTCCCCAGTGGAGACATACATTCACTCCACAGTTTTTATTGCACTTAAATGCTAAAATTACAAAACTTTGAAAAAACCTGAATATACATGTTGTTCACAATGATGGATTACCTATCCCAAGAATGTTTCAAGTATCAACAAGTTGATTTTAATAGCGTAATGATTGTCAGTTACATTACGTGTGAAAATTGAATATATTAGGCTCAAACATGCAAAATGGGTGGTATGGTCCTTTAAACAATTGTTTTCACATGCTGAATCCTGCTTCCCATGACTGGTAAACTCAACTTAATGTGTAAAATCAATTACATAACATGTATGCAGGTAGCATTTTTTGGGTTTAAAAATGCAAAATCACCAGTATGGTCCTTTAAGGGAAGTATTGAACATAAACCCCTGTTGCTTAAGTTTGGCTGCTCAAAAGCAGAAGACAAGTACTAGCAACTCAATGTGAATATTTATTTTTGTGTGAATATAAATTGAGGAATAGAGTCCACAAATCTTCCCTGAATAATCAAGGCTAAAGAAAGCAATGTCAGAAAGATCAAATGATCAAAAGTTATGGATGTGTCAACGTGAGCTGTTGCAGGCATTGTGCAGAATCGTTTAACTACATCGGACACGTGAGAGTGATAAAACGCAGACCTGCAGCTGAGTGTTAATCGCATAAAACGTCAAAAGAGGAAATCTGCATTGTATGCTTTCTGCGTGTTTCGTGCTCCGTCATGGCCGCTGTGACTCAGCCAGTCACTTTCACTTCTGGACTGCTTCATTGGACTTGTTTCACTCTGACTGACATCCATGTTCCACCTCGGAAAATCTGAGTCGATGCATGCCGACCATGAGATCTGTGCAGCCCCAGACAAAGTGTTTTGACCCCCTTTTGCATGTGCTGGAATCCTGGGTGATTTATGGTAGCTATAAGGAGTATAGGCTGCAAGAATCCTCCAACCTCAACACAAGTTATTTTGTTTGTTGTCAGGATGTGGTTGAAACATCATCTTCTGAGCCTAAAGTCACAGCATCGTGGTCAGCTGGGCCCAGAGCCAGTATTTTTCAGGAGAGGTTTTGTCCCAGAAAAGAGGCTGGTCGAAACTCCTCCAAAATTCAAACCCTTAAGAGACTAATCAGGAACAGGGTCAAAAATGTCATAACAATGGATCCGTCCAACCTAAGTAAAGCTCTCTACTTTGTGAAAACCCTCCTGGGATGTTCACATCCAGTAAACTAAGAGCATAACTCGTTTAGCTTGGTCTGGAGCCCTTGTCAGTTATGACTTTCAAGCCAAAAGTGGTGAAGGCTCAAAGCAGAAGTCAGATAATGTTACATTACAGAATGTTAATGTTTTTTTAACAAGATCAAGTGACAGGTTATATTATATCATGACAGAAAGAATGATGGACAGTTATTAGAGGCTGCAAAGTACTTCGGTCAACTCAACAGAAAGCCAAAGAAGAAATATTTTTAGGACACCTCAGTATTTCGCCCAGTGGATTCTCTCAGAATTTATGTACACATTGCACTCAGATTTTCAGGAATAAGACGTATACATGGACAGAATTAATAGGATTCTGCTTTATATATTTGACTCAATGCTTAATGGGTTTATCAGGAAGAGTTGGCCAGGTTGAGAGTTTGCTTCCTTTGATTATACGATGATCAATCATTTACATGTTTGAGGAAATCAATTTAGAATTTCAAAATCTGCATCTGTTACTTCCTATTTCTGTCTAATTCTGGTGTTGTCTTGACTCAATTTATTGCTTTAAACTGAGAATTGAAGTTTTAACTTGCACGTCAAGTTAAATGAAAATGTGACTTTAAAGGACCATGCCAGTGGTTTTGCATGTTTGAGCCCAATATATACAGTACAACCTGCTTACATGTTACGTAACTGACAACCTTTTCCAAAACGATACTAGTGGAGCAGTAAATATTAGAATTGTTTTTCCTACCTTCCTGGCCGCCATTGATTTCAGTTCATTCTGATATGCTATAAAAATACACTTGAGGAGATTCAAACTGTGCTTGGGATAATAATCCATCACAACAAACATGACCTCTATTAAGTTTTTTGTCAAAGTAACTTTATTTTAACCGGTCCAACCAACTCAGAGCTGCACGGAAGAACATGTATGCCTCCGCCAGGGAATATAGTCCCTGGAGAAGACTGTTTTTACTGAGAAATTACAAATAACTGACCCTTCTACATTTGGATGTACATGTTAGCAGGGGAAACATTGTGTTTTAAGGTGGGTGCATCACCTGAACAATTTATTTTGAAAGATTAGGGATTTGGCAAAATAACAGGGAAAAAAATATGATTTTATGTTTTAGAAAATGGTTTTCAGTAATGTAACGTGGAAAGTATTTATTGGACTTAGACTCCGTTCATGCATATTTACTTAGTTATGTCTATATTATTTTGTTTATATGTCCTATTTTCCTCTGTTTTGTGGCTCCTCGTGCACTCAAACTTTTTAAACATGATATATTGTGTATTTACAGAGCTTCTTTTTCTCTGGCAAATTCTATGCAGTTGTTTTGGAGATGGTGTGTTTAGATAGACAGCTTCACTTTGTTAACCACAGCATATTAGGCTGGTGGGGGTTTGGAGGGAACAAGCCTCAGCCAAGTGAATCTCTCAAACCTTGACCTTTGGCTCTTAAACGCCCACTCTCTCTCTCTCTCTCTCGCTCTTTCTCTCTCTCTCTCTCTCTCTCTCTCTCTCTCTCTCCACACACACACACACACAACTTGAATATATTTACACAGAGACACACACCAAGAAACAAAGACATTTTGATGGGTTTGCCTCATCTGCACAAATAACGGAAAAAATTCTGTCCGACACACACACACACACACACACACACACACACACACACA